>QJOA01000395.1:0-59191 GCA_004155915.1 Monosporascus sp. CRB-9-2
TTTAAAAATTTCAAAAAAAAAAAAAAAAAAACCCGGAAAAATATAAATATATTATATTTGTTACCGATAAATATTTAAGAGTTATCTGGAATATTTATTTTAAAAATCGAAAGTAAAATATATTAATTATAACGTTTCGATATTTTTTTAAAAACTTTAAAAAATTAAAATAAGGTTTTTTCATAAGTAATTAAATATAATAGCGAAATTTTAAAAATTATTAATTCCGAAATATATTTTAGTCGCCTTTTTTTAGCATTAAATTTAAGCCTTTAATACCGTATATATAGGCTTAAAATAAAGGTGCAAAACGTTTAAAAGGTATAATTAAAAAAAAAGCAATTACGATACGAAATGGCGTTAAATTATCCGCGTTTTTAATTGTATATATTTTTAAAGTAGCAATATATTTATATAACTATATTCTTAAATACGCTTTTTTTTTTGGTAAATCTTATATAAAATTTATTATATTTATTTAACGTATAAAAACGGCGTTATAATATTTAATCGGAAGTTTTAAAAAATTTATTTATAAATTTATAATTATATAGCCTACGTTATAACGATTACCGTTATAAAAAAGAATAAAAATTTTAAAACTTAAATTTTAAAATATAAATTAATTTTTTTATTAATTACTAATTAATTAATATTTATAAAATTTGAAACTCGTTAATAAATAAAATTATTATTATTCGAAAGTTTAATTTAACGAAAAGGCCATTTTTTTAAAATAATATTAAAAACTTTAAAGATAACCTTTTTTATATTACGGAAAATAAGTTGTAAAAATTATTCCGATAAATAAAAATATTTATTTAAATTAATAATTATTTAATTTATATACAAAAAAAAATTTAAAAATCTAAGCGAAATAATTTAGTTACCGGTTAAATAAAAAAAATGATTTTAGAACGGTATAAACGTCGAAAAAGACGTACGGAAGAAGAAAAAATAAGCTTATTTATATTTAATTAATTATTTTTATATAACCGTTATATTCGAATTATTTTCGTTCTTTAAATTATTACCGTTACCAGCGTTTACCCTAATAATTATTATAATTATTACGCTAACGGAAAAAAATAAAAATAATTTTAAATTTTTGTTATATTATTTAATTTAAGGTAATAAAAAAACGAAAATATTTTACGGGTTGAAGTTATTTTTTTATACGTTTCGTGTTATAAAAATGTTATTAAAGTTAATTATAAAATATAGAAGCCGTATTTAATATAAAATGAATAACTTATTTTGTAAATATACGTAATAATCGGCCGGTAAGTTGCAAAGATTTAAGAAAATTAAAAACCCGAAATATATATTATCTTAATCGGAAAGGTTTTATAATAATAATATATATGGTATTTAAGTTATAAAGCCGGATATATAAGTAAGATTTACCGTTACCGTTACTAAATTATAAAAAGTTAAATATATGCCTTTTAGGGGAAATATTTAAGGAAATTAAAAAAGTTTATTTATAAAATTATAAAAAAATATAATTTTAAAAGTTTTTTAATTAATTTTTTGTTAAAAAAATAGGTTTTAAGGTATATATAGGTATATATTTATAAATTTAATAAATATAGTTAGTTATAAAAATATAAAGCCCGTTTCGTTATATAAAATAATTAATAATTTAAAAAAGTGTGCGGTAATATATATATATTTATATTCGTTAAAAAATTATTTCGAACTTTAATCGTTATTACGGCAAAATTTAACTTAAAGTTTAAATAATATAATGTTATAAACGTTTTCGTTAACGTAAATTTATTTTACGAAATATATATAAAAATATTTTTAAATTATTTATACCGTTACAAAATATATTTATTTAGGAAAGTATTATATAAATTAAAAAATTAATTTTTATTATAATAAATTTTTGTTATTAATATCTTAAAAAATTTAAAATTTAAAATTTAATTTAATTTTTTACGAATTTGATTTTTTTTATTAAAATTTTTTTTTTCGTAAACGATATTATTACGGCATATTATAAAAAATTTAAGGTTTTATAAATTAATTAATATAATAAGTATAAAATAGTATATTTTTATAAAAAGTAAAAATTTATAATAATCTTTCGGTATCGAAACAATTAAAAATAAACCGAAAAAAAATTTAATTATTTTAATCCGATTTTATAAATTAATTAATTAATTTAATTTTTAAAAAGAATTTAAATAATTTCTTAAAAAAATTTATAATAAAAATTAAGTTATTACCGAATTCTGATTTAATTTATTTAGGTTTTGCTAATAAGTATTAAAAAAGAAATCGGTTTTATTTTATACGTTATAATTAATACGTAACCCGATATATTATTTATAATATTTAAATTTATACGATTTAACTTGAATTTTAATAACGTATATTATAAAGTATTAAATTAAGTTATATTATACCTAATCGGTATTAAAATGTTAACGTTATAGTTTGACGGCAAGAATTTATTAAATATTTAAAGTAATATCTTTTTTGCAAATAATATAATCAATTAAAAAAGTTTTTAAATATACGTTATAAAATTATTCGGAAAAATAATAAAATGGCGAGCAAATAAGTAAGATACAATAATTATTTTTATAACCGAAATAAAATTATTATTTTTTATGTAAGCTGTTAAAAAAGTTTTATTTAATTTTCGATTAATTAAAAAATTAAAAAACGACTTAAATATAAAACCGATAAATATGTAATATAATAATTAATAAATAATATAATTAATTAACGTTAACGTAATTTTATTAAAAACGAAATTACGGTATATAAATATATATATTTATTAATTACGAAAAGTAATAAAAAGGAATTTAATTAAGGTAAATTATACGTTTACGTGCGATATGTTAGTTAATAAATTAATTAAAGTTTTATTTCGAAAAACTTTTAAATATTTTAAAAAGTAATTAAGATTAATAGATATTATAAAAGCTTTAAACCGATAAAAAAAAAGCTTTAATAAAGATTTTAAACGAAAAATTAATTAATTAAAAAGAATTAATTGCCGGAAGAAAGATAAAATAAATAGCTATGACTTTAAGAAATAATAAAGTATAACGATTAACGTTATAAATATTTTAAGGCGTTAAAGGGGTATATCAGCTACTTAAAAGATACGTAACGTACCCCATAAACGGAAAGGTTACCTATTAATCGGCATATATATATTCCGTGGCTAAATTACGAAAAAGCTAAACGTATTCTACAGCACACGTAATTAGCCTAATACAATAATACAACTAATATCCCCTATATCTGACAAATCCCTCCTAAACTACCTGGCCGTACGCGTTTTTTTTTCAAAGCTAATTCAAATAAACGAGACTGTGAACAAACATTTCGAAATATCTCCTCGGGCTAATCCCGTAATGGTTCCGAAAAAAATTCGTAAGCCGTTTACGAAAATGGTTAACGTTATCGGGAAACGCCGAACTATTTCCTCCAACATCCGGAATAATAATATTTACAAAACAACTGTTAATAAACGATTAATTACTGTAAAAACCGTTCCGAAAAATAAAAAAAAGGGCAGGTAGCAAATAATTATTTCCAAGGCCGAAAACCATAAAAAACCCGAAATTAAGGTTACTATAAATATAAAAAGAATACCAAAAACATTTCTAAAATTACAAATAACGAACCTGCCGAAAAAGAAATTATTTAAACCGAACCCTTTAAAAATAAAGTTATTCAAACTAAACCTTTCGAAAACGAAACTATACGAAACGAATCCTCCGAAAACAAAGTTATTTAAAATAAGCCCTTTAAAACTGCCTTTTCCGAAACTATCTCCGAAAACGAAATCGATTTAAATTAAAATATTTTAACTAACGCCTTTAAACCGAAACCCTTAAATATATATACGCAATTCCTTAATATTATTAAAGTTACTATTAACGACAAGCTTTCAAAAAAACAACCTAATAAAATCCGGAACGTTATTTAAATTATTAATTCGTAATAACTTAACGATATATTAATAACTATTATACGAAAATATTTAAATATAAAAAAAATTTACCTAATTTTATTAACCAACGTGTTATTAATTATATTAACGAAAAACTATAACGTAAATACGAATATAACTTTCGGCGTACGTTTATTTAGGCTGGGAAATTTACGTAACGCCGTAAACCTAACTATAAAGCTATATTATAACCTTTTAAAACGTTACTATATGATGTTTTCGAAATTAATAAGCTTATTAAAATTATTACTAATATTACGAAACGTAACAAAAAAAGCATTTTTTTAAATTTTATATATAATTTTAACCTTTAATTAAAGCAACCCTAACCTTAACCCGACTCTACCCCTAAACCCTTTAACAACGTAACAAATCAAAAAACCTTCCTTATATAACGCTAACGGTCGTCGCTTTTTAATAACTATATTCCGTAATAATTAGCCCGCGTTAACGATAATCCCTTTATGAAGGTTCCTCAAAACCGTAACGTTATAAAAACATCTACGCTTATAATCCTTTCCCTTAAAAACCCTCCTTCGGCAATATCTGGAACAGGTCGGAAGTTTATTACGAAATACCTATCTATACCTGCTTCCGGTATGCAGGCCGAATTCGATAAGGGCTTTAAAGTCCATAAAGCCTTATTAAGTATGCTCGAATATAAAAAAGGTAAAAGTTACCTTAATAATAAAAGCGTTAAACCCTAAATATATTAAGTTAAAAACGGTACTTATTATCATAATATAATACCCCGACAGTTCGTTCGCTGGTATAACGATATTAACCGATACGAGGCCATATATAAAACGCCTTCGATTAAGCTATATACCGAACTTTATAAAAAAAGAAACGTAACGGACGCGGGCTTCGAAAGCGTTAAAAAATGGCGCGAAATAAGCCAACTTTTAAAGGTTCTGAAAGTTAGGCCTTTAAAGCGCCGGAATAACGGTAATAATAATAACATAAATATTATACATAATTATTTCGGAAAAGGTTTTTTAAATATAATAACTAATAAGCTTTAGGCTAACAAATAACAATTTTTAACGGGATATATTATATAGCAAAATTATTTAATTATTTAAACGTTTTAAAACTTTTCCAATCCGATAATTACGATAAACGAATATAACAATTAATAATAATTACTTCCAATACTATACTCTTTAACGTAAACGTATAATAATTTTTTCGACCTACTTATTTATAATTTTTCCTTTTTTATCCTTAAAAATACGGATATCGATAAGCTGCTTTAAAACGTATATAAAGGATTCGTAATAACTTATAATAATAACGCAAAAAAATTAAATATTTATATAATACCTTACAAAATAATAATATTACGTTTTAATAAATACGTTACTTTTCTAACGAATAATTTATATTTTAAGAAATTAAATAGAAAAATTTTAAGCCTTTGAAATTATACGTTAAATTGCATATACGAAACGCAATTAAATTCAAAAACGCTTTTTAAAACCTTAAGGTACCATCTTATTCGTAATTAAATAAGTTATTTCGTAAAAATAATGGCTAAAGGTAGGCGTTCTTTTACGTTATAATATTATTGCTTAAAAAATCATTAATTTCATTACAAAAAGCCCAGGTTTTTAAAGCGTATATAAAATAACGAAAAAAAAAAACGCCTATTTTTAACTAATATTCTTTATTAACAATACGTATAAAAAAGCGAAATACTTTTCAACATGAACCTCTTTCATCTGTTAAGTAACGATATATTCTTTTTAACTAATAAAATAACGTATTTTAAAAAATTTCATTATTTAACAAAGAAATTATAACAATATTATAACGTATATTAATACTCGTACCTTTAATATATTAATACTTTGCTAATAATTTAATTTTTTTACAAATCCCTTTAAGCCCTAACCGTTTTTTAACGCCTATATACGTAATAAAGTAATTATCCGAAGCTTACCGTTACTACTACCTTAAAGTTACGGGTAATTAAGATAAAAAAGAATACGATAAATGATATAACTAGTACTTTAAAATAACGTTACCTAAAAAAAAGCCTTAAAAAGATATAAATATTTAATACGGAAAAAGCTTTAATAATAATTTAATACGTTATTTTTCTTTTATATAATTATATTAATTAATTAAATTACAACCTACGTACGCAATTTTAAAATAACCCGAATTATTTATTATTAGAAAAATAGTTAAGCGTATATTTAACATAACGACGGATATAAACCTTAAGGTTACCAAAAAACGTTTTAATAAAGTTAAAATTAAAAAAAAAATTATAACTTTATTTTAACTTTTTCGTATATCGTATATATTTCGTCTAAATAATAAAAGCTAACATTATTCATTATTAATATAAAACGTAACCCAAAAAACGGGTTTATTAACGGTAATACCTTTTTTTTAAATTATAAATAAAGTTTTTACGGTTAATAAACCTTTAATATATGTTACGGCACCAACGTTGCGGCTTAGCTAAGCAGCCATAACGTTATATAGGTACAGGCGTTCCGCGCCTTTAAGATAATTTCCTTTTTTTTCCTTCGTACAATAATAGAATACTTTATTTAGCCCCTTAGAGACGATTAGCGCCGTAATAGTTTGTTGCATTTTTAAAAACAAACTTGGTAGCTTATTATTATCTTGCCTTGATTTAGATCCCGAAGAACTTTAGGTCCGCCGTTGATACGTCGTATTTTTGCCATAACTTTACCAGATATCTTAATTTCCGAAAAGGGCATTATAGGTATTAATATTTTAGTTTTTGAATAGGCGCAAGGTAATGGTATGGCGTTATTGCCGCGACTTATAAATTTCCAAAAATTTTTTTATAAATTTTTTTATTTAGCTGCCGTTACGGCTTGCCTTATATACGATTTTATACCATTAGGTAAACTTTTCGAAATTAATAAGTAACCTTAAAAAGTTTTTAAGGATATTTTTATAACTTTCGAAAATAATTATGTATATTTATAACGTAAATAAAGTTAATTATAAAAACGTATCGTAATTATAAAGTAATTATTATATAAAAATTATTAATTTCGCGAATAATTAATTATTACGGAACGGTCGTTATAATAAGTAAAGTAGGCGATAATCGAAAATGCGTAGTTACGGAAACGTTTAATAACCGCGGAACGTTTATTTCGGTTAACTTTATTTCCTTATAATACGTTAATAACGTTTATTAATATATTAACGGAATTATCGAATATTAATTTTAATAATTTTATATACCGCCGTTATAACGTTAACGGCCCGTAACCGTTTTCGACTTAATTATTAACGGTTCCGTAATAACCCTGTCCGGATTAGGCCTTATTAGTATTTTAACCCTTTTTCGGTATGGCGGAAAATTAACGTTTGCGTAATTCGGAGCCGCCGGTTTTTAAAGGTAACGTTAAAAACCCGATAATTCGTTAAAAGGAATATATTAATTAACGCTTTTTGGTACGTTTAAAGCTTACCATTAACCGGGGCGCCTATTTATTACCAGCGGATTATATTATGTACGTTGCTTAACGATTTTAAAATAACGTTTATTTGCGTATACGTAATAAGGTTAATAACGTGGTAATATACCCCATAAGCCCTGAAACGTGGGCGTACGGTTGGCGTAACGTAAGGGATATATTATTATTCTTAAACCAAATTTATATTACCGTCGATATACTAACGTAAACTTATAAAAACTTTCAAGGCCTGGAATAAGGATTAACGGCGTTCGCTGACTTTATTAACATTTTCGTACGTTTAATTAATTAAAGCCGGTAGCCGCCGGCCTTACGCGTTATCGCGTTATAATAAAAAATTAACGGGGCTTTATAAAAAGCTTTCGTTCCGTAAGTATAATATCCGGATTTTAAAAATAACGCAAGATAAATACGTTTATTTAAAAATTTTTTTAATAACATAACGGATCGGACCTTTCGTAAATATATGCTTAAAGTTTTTAATAATAATATTCCGATATTATAACATTTTGGTAACGGTTTAGGAACGTTAAAACCCGAATTTATATAATTAAACGGTATAATTATTAAAAAAAACGGTTTTTGCGAACTTTTAAATAAGGAAAAAAAGTAACGCCGACGTAAGTTAAATCTTTATATATATTACGGGAAAAAAAGGTATTATTTTTTTATTTGCCCTAACCGTCGACTGCGATCTTTTAATACGGGCGCGCCGTTTACGGTATTATCGCGTAATATCGGTAATTCGTAACAAGGGAAAGATTAACCTTTAAAATAAATTATAATTAAAGGTTTTTATCGAATTATTAAGATAATAATAAACCCGATCTGTATATACGTTTTATAAATCCTAATATATCTTTTTTATTTTTATTTTAATTGCAGTTTTTAAATAGCGATATGTTACCGGCGCGGTTTATGGTAAACTGCGGTTATTTACTTATAAGATTTATTAATAATAATTTTGCGCGTTAATATAATTTTTTTTTATTTTATTCTTTAATTCTGCCAGTTTAGGTTGGTAAATAGTATTATAGCCGGTTTCGTAATTTTTGTATATACGTTCCGATTTCGTATAAGTTCCGTTATAAAAAAAATTACTTTATATCGTTAACCTTTAAACGGCCTTAATATTATTCTTAGGCTGCCTTAGTTCCGTAAGTATAACCTGTCGATTGACTGGTTTATAAATATAATGCATATTAATTATAAAACGATATTAGAATTTCCGTTATTATTAATTTTAACAAGCTTATTTTCCGCCTTTTTCGCTTTACCTTTTTATATTTAATATTTTGATATACCGATCGAGGTACGTTTTTTTTGCGCTATTAACTTTTTAACGTTTTGTTGCTTTAAAAACGTTATAATTGATTTTATACCCCTAGCCAGGTTTTTTGCTTTTACGGATACCTTGCAAGATATTGCCGTTTTTTTATTATAACCGTTTTTTGTTAATAAAATTACGTCGTTAGTATTTAATATAGTTTTCCGTAGTATTTTTATGTAGGACGATAATATTAACTTAAATATTATACTTTTTAGGTTACGGGTTTTTGATAATTGGATAGCCGAAATATTTTGGTTACGTTATGTAACCGAAAAGGATATATAAAAGTATTTCGATGGTAAGTTATTCGTAACGATAGCCGAAATTTTAGAAAAATTATTATTTAAATATTACGATTTGGTAAAGGCGTTCGAATTCCGTAACGTTAACGCCTTATTATTATACCAACTTTTCGATTATAAAATCGAGCTGCTTCCGGGCCAAACGTTATTATATAATCGGGCGCGGGCTATATTCCCGTACGAATTGCTGGCGGTACGGAAATATATTAATAAATATTTGGAAAAAAATTTTATCCGTTTTAATAGTTTTTTTATAACAGCTTTTATTTTGTTCGTTAAAAAGCCGGGGGGCGGTATACGTATTTATATTAATTACCGGGGCCTTAATAACGTTACGGTAAAGAACCGTTATCCGATTTTTTTAATTTGCGAAACTTTAAACGCTTTTTGCGTGGTACGGGTATATATTAAGTTTAATATTGTTATAATTTTTAACCGTTTACGTATCGCCTTAAAAAATAAATAGAAAATAGTTTTTATAATCCGGTTCGGCTTATTCGAATGTTTAATAGCAAATTTCGGTATAATTGGCGCCCTAAGTTTTTTTTAATATTATATTAATTATATTTTTTTTAACTTTTTAGATAAATATATTACGGTTTACTTTAACGATATTTTGATATATAATAAAAATAAAAAAAAGCATAAAGGTTATGTACGTAAGGTATTATGTCGTTTCGTTAACGTAAAGTTAATAATAAATATCCGGAAATACGAATTTAACGTTACGAAGATATAATATTTAAACTTAATAATATTTATTAACGGTATTATTATGGATTCCGATAAGGTAAAGATTATTTAGGAATAAAAAGTTTTTAAAATATTACGGGAATTATAACGTTTTTTCGGTTTCGTAAATTTTTACCGTTGGTTTATAAAAAATTTTTCGTTAATCGTTAAATTTTTTACCGTTTTAATAAATAAAGTTAAATAAATTAATTTGTTTTTAAATAACGTAAAAACGGCGTTTTAATAATTAAAAAATACCTTTTTAACGGCTTTAATATTATTTTATTACGATTTCCGACGCCGAATAATTTTAAAAACCGATACCTTTAATTAGGCCTCGGAAAAAATTTTTTCGTAATATAATACGTAAGGTATTTTGTAACCGGTTGCCTTTTTTTCGGTTAAGCATAACCCTGCAGAATATAATTATAAGATTTACGATAAAAAGTTGTTAATTATTATTAAAATATTCGAAAAATAACGTTTAAAATTATAAAGGACCGAAAAATTTATAAAAGTTATTATTAATTATAAAAACTTTTAGTATTTTGTTATTACGAAACTTTTAAATTAACGTTAAATCCGTTAATCCGAATTTTTTAATAACTTTTAATTTTAAATAATTTATAAATTAAAAACGAAAGTTATAATTTTAAACGTTTTATTTTATCAATTTGGCGTATAATTAACAAACCGTAATAATATAGTTAACGATAAAATAACGTATTAATATAAAATAATATTTTTATTTAATCGATAAGTACCGTCTTTAAAGGCGTATATTATTAATATTAACCAGTTAATAAACGTATTAATAAATAATATTTATAAGTCGTTAACGTTAATTAACGATATTTTAATAACGTTAACGGATCCGGGTTGCAAACGTTTTAAATAAAGTATTTGCAAAACGTTTAAATCCGTAAAAGCCGATTACAAAGCCGTATAAAGATATATTTACGTCCGAAATAAATTATTTATACCTAATAACGACGTTTTTAAGCTTTAAATAATTTACCGTAACCATAACGCCGCGTTTACGGAATATTTTAAACGTTTTAAAATATATAACCTATTACGGCGGAATTATTATTAGTTACGTTTATTCCGAAACGTAATTACGTTCGTATAAGGTTATTATTTTTACCGTTATATTAAAATGTTTAAAACGTCGTTAATAGGTTTTTTCGATTTTTTGCCGGTATTATTTCGCCCGTAAAACGATATATTAATAAATTACGTTAATTTTTTTCCCTTTTATAAAAGATTCGGGTATATTTATAAATACGTTTTTATAATCGTTAATTGCTTTATTAAAATGCGTTATTTTATACCCGTAATAAATATATTTACGAAAAACCTGGTTAACGTTTTCGTTTTTAATATATACCGCCTATATAATATTCCGGTTACGATAATATCCGATCGAAATACGTAATTTATTTTTACGTTTTAAAAAAAATTAAGCTGACGTTTAGGTATTACGTTTTGCGTTTTAATAACGTATTATTTATAAACCGACGGCTAAACCGAAATAATTAACGTAATAATAAAATAATATTTCCGGAATTATTATTTTTTTTATTAAAACGATTAAATAAATTAGTTTTTTTTAATTAAATTCGTTAATAATAATTACGTATCGGAAATTATTAACGTATTGTTATTTTTTGTTAATTACGGCTTTTACTTTATTATAGGTACGAAGCCGTTACTTTTAACGAACGTCTTTAAAACGATAACGTAATAAAATAAATATAATAATATAACGTATTATGCGGATAAGTTAAAACGAATTTTTAAACGGGTTAAAATTTTAATAACGGAATTATAAAATAAGTATATAAAGTAAATAAACCGATACCGTTCTGACGTTAATATTTTTACCGAAAAGGAATATATATAAGTAAATATACGTTATATAAAATCCGGCAAACTTAATAATAAGCTTAACGATAAGTAAATAAATTTTTTTATTATTATTAAAATATACCCCCGAACCGTTACCGTACGGTTATTAACGTATTATAAATTATTTTTAATTTTTTATACCTTTTTGGTTTAATATTATAAATTAGGTTTTTTTGGTTAAAAAAGCGTTAATAAAAAATAAAATGCGTATACGGAAAACGTTATCGTTACGGATAATTAAAATTAAAAAGGCGTTAAATAGCATTTTAAGAAAATTCTAAGTTTTAGGAATTTTCGATAGGGCTTTTAGTATAAGGTTAAATAATTATACCTATACCGTTTTACCTGAAAACCGGCCGAAAACCTATAAGGTTATAATTCCGATATAGCAAAATTTTATAAGAATAACTTTAATAAGCCGGAACTTTTTTATTGGTTTAAAACTTTATATAAAATTGCTAAAAATAATTAAGGTAAATAAAAAAGGCGGGATATAAGACGTAAGTACGTAACTTTCGTAAAGAAGGCGTAAAAAAGGTAGGAAGATTTTATTTAACCGATGCGGTAATAATGGTATAATAATTATTATAATTTGTTAAATTATAAAAAAAAAAAAAAAAAAAAAAATTACGAATATAAATTTTATTAATATTATAAATACCGGAATTATAAACGAAGCGATAAGATAATAGCATGTTAAAATAACGATTATACGATAACCGCGTAACTTAATTATAAAAAGGAATATAATGTATCGATAATCTGTAAACGATTAAAAGTTATTAAGGCGTAAAGGAAATAACGTTATATCGACGGCCGTTTATATAAAACCTAGGCCTAGGGTAATCGTAACGGATATTTCGTTCTTAAAAATATGTTTAACCAAAATTTATAATTAATAGCTTTCGTTATTAAATATTAAACGGTATTCGATCGTTTTTTTTTAAAAGTTAATTTGGACGTCGGTTTAATAATATTACGTTAACGGTACGATACCGTAACGTATATTTTATGGTATATTTACGGCGTTATTAATAAAGTAAAGGTAATATATTTATATAAAAGTACGGTAAGTAATTATTTAAACGGAATAATTAATAATGCGTTTTTGGAAAGGGTGTTAATAACGTAACCAAAATTATAAAACAAAATTAATTTTTTTCTTAATACCCGTTATACCGAAAGCGGAACGGTACGTTTTTTTAACCGCCTTAAAGGCGGTATATAGGCGGAAAACTGCGTTATAAATTTCGGAACGGAAATTATCGTCGTATTCGTAAATTTCGTTACCGTCCGTATTAAGGATAACGTCGTTATCGGTATTATGGTCGATGCCAAAGTAAAAATTAGCTTATTTGAATAAAATTTTAAGGTTTAAAAAATTACTTTAAACGTTTTTTGCCGGTTAAATATTACGAAATTAACGATACGGACGCGTTATGGCGGTATATAAACGATATTACGACGCGTTAAGATTTACGAATTAATAAATTTTTTGGCGTTTAGTATAAAATATATACTTATTAATAACGGCGGACGTAAAACGGTAACGGAATACCGGTATATGGCTTTCGGTAAGATTATAATTAAGGATAATATAATGGAAATATATTATATAAAGGCGCTTGGCGCGTACGGGCGTAACGTAAATGGTATTAAATCGAAAAGGTATTGCGATAAAAACGAAAAAGTAACGTAAAGCGGTATTTGGAATTAGCAAGAAGGTAACGGAAAAAAGACGGAAAATAAACGTTATGGTATTATTTTGGTAATAGTACGACGTTTTTAAAAAAAAAAGAAAAAAAAATGGAAAAAAGTTTTGGGGAAAGTTTAATATTTATATAACGGGAGTAATAAAAAACGGCGGCAAAATTTATATACGCGTTAATAACGCTTACGGCGTAATAATATTATTACCCCGTTCCCGGACCCGGTATTTTACCTCGTATTTCGGTATAGCATCCCGGTAACGGCTATATACCGTTTACGCGGCGCGCGCGTAACGTTACCTTTGTAACGTACCAAACCTGTAAATACGTTGCAAAAGGCCTACGGTTCGAATCCGGGATAAAGCGGTTTATATTATGCAGTTTTTTTATAAGTAATTAAGGATAATTGCCTTAAAAAGGGAAAGTTACTGTTACGGCACCAACGTTACGGCTTAATTAAGCAGTTATAACGTTATATAGGTACAGGCGCTTCGCGCCTTTAAAATAATTTCCTTTTTCTTCCTTCGTATAATAACAGAATACTTTACCCAGCCCTTTAAAGACGATCAGCGCCGTAATAATATATAAAAATATCTAATAATTTATTAACTGTAATCGCCGGCAATATATTAAAATAACGGTTTTGCTTTAAAATTTTTCGAACGAATAAAATAAAGCTCTTAAATACCTAACTGTAACGACGGTTAATATCATACTTATTAATACCCGATTCGTTTACGAAAATAAATATATTCGAAATATATTTAATAACGGCGTAAAAATATTATATCCGCTACTTTAAATCCGCCTATATAGCTTTAATTTTCAGCTTTTTATTACTTTAATTAATAACCTTTAAATACTTTAAAATCGTAAAAATAATTACGTATATATTATAATAATCGACGAAGAATTATTATATTTCGTTAAAATATAAATCAAGTTTATAAATTAATTCTTTAATAACTTTTATATAATTAATATTAATTAATTAAAGTAACACGTAAAAAAATAATGCGTAATAATATATAATACGTACGTTAAATCTTTAAAAAAATAATCTTAAAGCTTTTTTATAATAATAATTTATTCCGTTAATAAAAAATCGCCTAGTTACCTTATATTAAACGCGATATTATTTAATCGTACGTATATTAATATCAAATAAAGTTAAAGGTTCTTCGTTAATATAATCGCTTTCGGAAATTAAAGTTAATAAATTATATCTTTATAACGTAATAAAACGTTTCCCGTATTTTGTTTTAAAATTAAGAATAATAAACGTTTTTACCATCTTAAAGTATCGTAAATCGAAAGAATCATCTATACGGAAGGCTTCAGTTATTATTATTATTATTATTATGTTGCTGTCGAAGGTCTACACGCATTCTGAAAGAACGCATACAAAAAAAGGTGTGTGATTCAGAAGCTAAGTGGGGCCCCAACACTCTGATTCGAAATGGGAGTAGCTTCGTGCTTGGCAGGCCTCCCAGGCTCAGTTAGGAAGCTAGATTGAAAAGCCAGCCAACTAGAGATTGTGTGGCTACTCGGCTGCATTTAGCGTGCGAGAGTATGTGTATCGTAATCGAAGAATAACGATAGCAATTCAGTGGAGGTAGATTGGGATATAGAAAGTCGTGAGCGCATGAGAACGGAGGAATAGTGATTCAATGACTTCCTCGCTTCTCGTCCACAATATTCAGCCTTTAGATAGCTACGAGACGTTTGGCATGGCAAACGGTTGCAAACGGGTTTTCCTATCGTACCGTGGAGAAAAACCATACTCACTGCAGTGACCGCAATCGGCTACCTGTCAGTTACGCTAGACTTGTCCACTGTCGAACATCCTCGACGAGGCCTACGAGGCCAACGGCTACGATTGACAGTATCCTGCTTTAGAAAGACGGATGCCCCACCTGGTGACATTAGGTAATGCAAAGGAAACCAGACAAAGTAACGTAAGGCAAAGAGTAACTTTGAACAGAGAATGCAGTATGGGGGCCAGTATGACTTCCGTATTTTTACCCATTACGCTGCTCCCTCTCTTCCTATTTGTTTCTCAGGCGGCTCTTCTCAACAACATGTCAAAGCTAAATTGAATACCAGCTAGATCCGTACTGAGCGATCAGCGGTATGGCTTGGGGCCTACACAAATATATATACTCGGTAGTGGGAGACGTCTTACCCCTATTTCAGCCCCTATCCCAACGGAACGTAATCCCTAGCATGCTGCCAAACACCCAGTCAATGAATCCATCAGGACGTAGTCTGACGAAGATCACGATATTTTAATATTTGTTACTTCTGCCCTGCCCCTTGCACCCAAAGCACTAGATATAGTGTTCAAGAGATGGGTTATTCTTCTCACTTCTCCTCCAATTAAGCCTACGGATTGCCTGCTTGTGGAATACAAATGCATTTTAGTTTCGACATAGTCCGTAACTGATGGAGGGCGCGTTCACCTGCGCAAAAACGCACGGATGTCAGTAGCGGGCTCCCTGTAGAGTTCCAAGTCCGTGAGAGCAATATCCCTTTCATGTTACTTCAAGCTCAGTAAGTCTCCGGTACCGGTTGGTTATCGCAGGAGGCTCTTCGGTCTAGGTCTTATTTAACCACCTATGTGTAATCACGGTCTACATCTGACGAAGCCGACGCTGGTATTTCCAAGAGATTCTGAAGACGACCATTGTACATGGAGATCTGTAGCGGTTAAACGGTGTCGGATACAGTGGCTTGAAGACGGAAGGAATCGGGCTGGGTGTCGCGCTAATGGGTAGAAGACACAGAGAGAACAGCTAATTTATATAAGTGATTGATTTCTTTAGTTTTAAAGAAAATGATTAGCTGTAATTATTAATAATTATTAATATACGGATAAAGTTATAACAAAGATATTTATATGTCGTAATTTTACGCTGTTTAATAATTATAAGCTGATGTTACGAAATTTTTTAATTTTATTATATTTGCTTTAAAAACTTTTATTGCTATTAATATATTAAGGTGCCATACCATTGAACGGTCCAAACTAGTAAGCGGACCAATTTTGCAAATATTTTAATAACTTATCTTTAATTACTTATTTTTTAATACTAACAATATAGAAGAACTTATTAAGCAAAGGAAAATAAACTTAATTATTTAATTTAAAAACAAAACCCGAAATTTAATTATATAAAACTTAATTTTATATATAAAGTTACTTTAATAATTTTAAAGTCCCAATATTACGGTGAATGCGTCCGAACCGATATTATCTTTTTTTTATAAAAATTGACGGTAACCGAAAAAAAAAAAATTTTCGATTATCGACCAAATTCTTAATTTAAAAGCGTAAAAGTTTTTTATCCAGCTTTAATATATTAAAAATATAGCGAATGTATTGCTTATTTAAAACGTTATAAAACGCGTTAAAATTAATTAGGCGTCGAAATTTGTTAAATAGTAAAAAAAAAACTTTAAATACGTTTAAATTTAAAAATATTTTGCAAATAATTTAAGTTTATTCGGGTTATTATCGTAAAATACGGTATTACAAGAAAGAATATTTATAACTTTAACGAAATTAAATTTTTGATAAAATCTTTAATAATAACGGATATAATAATTATTAAGACCGAAAAACGTAAATAATTTAAATAAATGTAAAAAAAAAAAAATAAAGAATAAATTACCGTTATTTAAATTATTTTAAGTTTTAATATTATAATAATTTATTATTTATAACTGATTAAAAAGTTGTATTAAATAATAATTACTGGATAATAAATGAATTAAGTTTAAAATAAATTTAATATTTTAATAAATATATTCGGACGCGTACGAAAAGTTCGAAACGTTTTTTTTCATTTTCGACGGTTACGAAAGTTATTATTTGATATAATTCGAAAAATATTACGCGAATTATAGTATTATTATATTATATATATTTGCGTATTTTTCGCATCGGCTTTAATTTTTTTCCCGTATTTTATTTTTTTATATTAAAACGCGTTTATTCGTTATATATCGAAAATTTAATATAACGTTATTATATTAATATAATTAAAAAAGATTTTTTTGCCGATTTTTATAATACGTTTAAAGTTATTATAACGTTCGATAATATTAAATTTAAATTTATAAAAGTTGGCCTTATTTTATTTAATTTTAACAATATTTTTTCCGAGCTCGAAACTTTTTTAGTTATATTTATATTAATTATTTTTCCGTTAATTTTTGCCGGTTTTATTTATTTTTTATTCGTAAAATTTTTTAAAAATATTTATAAAGTAATAAAATAAAAATACTTTTTTTTAAAAAAAAAATTATTAAGGCAGTTTATTAATAAAAATTATCGAATCGGTTAATCTTTTAACAAAAAATAATTTATTACTTTTATACGAAATTATTTTTTTCTGGAAAGAAAACGTTTAATTACGTAAAACGAATTATATTGTAAGTAAACATTAAAAGTTTAAAAATAAACGTTTTAAAAAAAAGTAACATTTATTATTTAAAAAGGATAAGTTTTTAGGCCGAAAAAGAAGAGTATAGTAAAAAAGTGCAGTTAATAACGCCTGAAGCTAATTATTATAAAAAGGTTAAAATTAAGAAACGGAAATATAACGTTTACGGTAAGCCCGGATATAATGCGCGTATTTGTAAAAAAGTTGTAAATACGTTTAATAAAGAAAAATCCGATTGATTTGAATTGATTTAGTATGTTGTAGTTGTATTATTTGGATTTGTTATTACGAAGTGCTAAAAAACGGTCCGCTTTTTAATTTAAACCGTTTAATGATATAGTACGTTACGTATTAAATAATTTATTAAAAATTATAATAAGTAATAACTTAAAATAGGTTATAAAAATAACATTCGAAAAGTTAGGCGAATTATATATATAATAAAAAGACCTTTTTAATTATATATTCGAAAGTATTATTAAAATATTTAATTTTTAATTAAAAGAAATATTATTTATAAAGCTCGATTATGTTTTACTTAAAAAGGTTAATAAATATGTAAAATATTTACTGACCGCTTATATCGGTAGAAATTAACGAAATATATATATATTGAATTGGGACGGGGAGATTCGGTCTTGATTAGGGCTTAATCGAAGAGCGTGTTACGAGTGAGCCCAGGGTTTAAGAGATAATAAAGGCGACGTAGCTGTATTCTGGTGTTGAGACCAGTTTAAAAGCAAAATTATGAATGATGAGTAGTGATGTTTTCGGGGTTGTGCTCGGTAAAAAAAACCGTTAGAAATATATAGGGGGTGCTGACTAACCGATTAATTAGGCCATATATCCGACCTTATACCTTGTTCCATTTTAATCCTTTTTTTAAAAAAAAATAGAATTATTCTTAATTTATTTTACGAAATAATTAAATAAAAACTTAATATAATTAATTTTTAATTTTATAAAATATATATAAAATTTATTAATTAATTTAGTTATCGTTTACGTAATTCATTTTCCAGCTTTTTTAATTTAGCATTTCGTTTTTTACGTTTAGCCAAATTTTCGTACTGCTTAGCTTTTTTTTATATATATTTTATCCTTTTTCTTTTTTACTTAACGATCGAGATTTTATATTTAGGCTAATTTAATTAATTTTAAGGGAAATATAGTTCCGGTCGTTATATTATTATTTTATAAGTATTTTTTATTTATTTATACGGTATATTATACCGGCCCTTTATTATTACTTATGTTTATTAATTATTAATAACCGGTTAAAACTTATATTTCGGCTTAAAAGTAGGTTGAAAAGGTTATGTCGGTAATATGTTTTTGGAATAAATAAGTTATAAAAGAGGTATTAAAATTACGGTAATTTATAAAATTGATTTTTTAAAATCTTTTTTTTTTAATTAAAGGGAATTAAGCATAATTATTAAATATTTTCAAAATTTAAGGCTTTATTAATATCTAGCTTTTTATTATTATCGTTAAACGGAAATAAAAACTTGCTAGGTTATAATTTAATTAATTTCGGAATATTTTTTTATTTTAACTTAAATTTAAAATACCTTTTAATTATTTGTTCATTATTATTTAATATAACGCCCTTTTTATATATTATAAACTTATTTATTATTTTAGGTTCCGGGTAATAAAGTAAAATACGTAAATAATTTATAAACCGCAAATTTAAAATATATTTTAAGACGGTATATTAATAATTACTATACGGACAAACGGGTTTCCGAATATTAAATTTTTTTAAGTCTTTCGATATTTTTAAAAAAGTAATTTAATATATTTTTTTAAACGGGTAAATATTAAAAAATACGATCGTTTTTTTTAATCGGATATATAATATATTAACTTAATAACCTTTATTTTTATTACCGATTAATATTTTAAGTTGGATAATAAACCAAACATATTTAAAATTATAAACTCGGACCGTTTCCTTTATTTTATTAAAGATAATAATAACTTAACCTTTATTAATTATTTTTTCGAGTTTTAAAATAACGGCCATAAATTTAAATGGAATATTTATGGTAATTATTTAAATAATTATTATAATATGTTATAATCGTAAATATTTTCCGTTTTATATAATTATTAAAGTTTATTATAATCCGGCCGATATTATATTATTTTAAAATTTATCGAATTATACAAGAAGTAAAATAATTTTTCGCTATAAACGGATACCATTTTTATTATATAAGGTAATAAAAATAAACCGATTAAAATATAATTCCGGGGTTCATATTATAAAAAAATAGAAAATGCAACTTTTATTATATATTTTATATAATACACGGTTTATATTATCGATATCTTATATAGGTATATTAGCAAACTAATTAAGATTTCCAAAATATAATATATTTAACTTTTTAAATTTTTTATCTTTATTTTATATAATATATTTTTTAATTAACGATATTATAACTAATACTTCGCTGATTAAGATATATAGGTATAACTAAAACGATATATAATAATTAAGGGTAATAATAATAATAAATAAAGGTAATATATAATATGCAGGTATATATAATTATATATCTATCTATATTTAGGTACAAATGTATAAAAATATAAGTAAGTTATAAATATCGAGTTATATAAATACAGAAATTCGTTAAAAAGTAATACCGAATTATATACGTAATAAATTAGGTATATATAAGGTTAATATATTAAATTTTGTTATAAACAACGTATACGCCGAAAAAACTTCTAATAATTTTATCCGATATTATATAAAAAGGGATATAATTATCGGTACGTTTCTTTATTTAATTATGCAATTATTTTTATATCCACACTTTTTTTATAACTTTTTTCTTATAAATTATACCAACTTTTTCCTTTTAACCATATTTATTTTTAAGATTTAATATATACCTAAATATACACATAATTATTTTTATCGTTTTAATTAATATTATTGTAAATTTCCGCAAATTATTAAATTAACGTAATATTTAAAGTTTATAAAAGTATAAACCTAAAAAAACTTATCGACCTTATAAAAAATCGTTTATTAAAAAGCAATCCGGATTAAGTAACAAATTATCAAGTTTTAATAATATTAAACTTATCGATCGCAAGGTTAAGCAAAATATACGTAAATTCAAGTATATTTTTACTTAACGTTATAAAATCCTAATTATATTAAATACAACCCTATTTTTTAAACCTGCAATTTATTATATTAATAAACTATTAATTATTAATTAAAATATTAAACCTTTATATAAATTTAATAATATCCGCAAATTTTAAAATTTAATATATTCCCAAGTATTTATTTATAAATTAATTCTTTTTTTTAAATTCAAATTTCGTAATATAATATTTAATTAAAATACTTCATTACTTAAAATACCGGTTATAAATAATTTATAACTTTTTAAACTTTAGCCCTTTTAATATATATTGCCGTTAATCGAAATAATAAAAAATTTAATACCTAGCTTAATTCTAAATATTATTAAACAAATAACCGGTAATCGCCGATTAATATCGGTTATACCTTTACCTTTTAAAATATCCTAACCTCGTAATATTATTTCGAGGTTTTTTTTAACGGTATTAACTATTCCAGCAGGTTTACGTATTATTAATCGGTTTTCTAAACCATTTTTAATTATTAAAATATTACGTTTTTTTAACCTTTAAATCGAACGTTAACAAAAATTAACTTAATTTTAAAACGATTAAAATATTATATATTACGTAACATTTAAATATATTAAAATAAATACTTTTTATCCTTTATAATATTTTTAACTGATTCTTATTAATTAATCCAAAATACTTAAGGCTATATTTATTAATTTAATTAACAATTTAATTACCTGTTAATACATATAATAACGAATCGAAAGCGAAAACTTTTAAGCAACCGTAAATATTTTTTTAATATAATCGTTATATTTTAAAACAAAAATAAAAAATTACCATTTTATTGTATACTTATTAAAATATTTCGGGCCGGATTTATAAACTTTTTTATATTTTTATTTATTAAAAACTTTTAGTATATTATTAACTTATTTAGTTAAGTTTTTAAAATACTTAATATTATTTTATACAAATTATATAAATAACGATATAAAATATTAAAATAATCCGATTAATATAATATATATTTATTTTTTAAATATAATCAATTCCCAAATTTTATAAAGAAATTTAATAATAATTATATCGGGTTTATCGAAAATTATAATTATACCTTCCAGGATAATCGGTTTAAAAACCTTAAAGCAAATTATAAATAATTATTATAAATAAAAAAAAGTATTCGTAATAATATTTACCCAATTATAAAAATATTCAATAAAAATTAATTTCGGAATAAAGTTAAAAAATATATCTTAAATCGTTAATACCGAACGAATATAATTAAACGTATTAATTATAAATAATATATAATAAATATTATATAAAATAATAATAAACAAGATAATAATAAAATATAATAAAAATTTCTATATTTTAATTTTTTGCAATTAATTACATTAATTTCCACCGTTTTTTTAATCCGTTTATCTTAAATATATCATTATCGTCCATAATTACGTAACCTTAAAATCGACTATTAAATATTTATACTTTAATATTAATTCTTATAAATTTTAAAAATTTAAATTATTAATCTTTTAATAATTCGTTATTAACTATATTTAAAATATCCGATATCCTATCGTTAAGGTAATCGGTAAATAATTTCATCTAGTTATTTTTTTATAAATTAATCGATTTTTAATATCCTTTTTCGTTTATTATAAATTATTTTAATTTATTAGCAAAAGAAAAATTTATAATTTCGTTTTATTAATTTCTTTTAAATAATAAATACCTAAATTAATAATATTATTAATTAAATACGGATTAATTTAACGATATTTAAGCTTATATGTTTAAATATATTTATATATCGGAATATATTATATAATAATACTAAATCATTTACGTTTAAAGGTTTATCTTTTATTTTATTCCTATCGTTTTAATTTACAAATTTAATAATTTTATAACGTTAATTAATAATAATTTTAATAACTTTAATTACGTTTTTAACTTTTTTTTAAAAGTTAAATTCTTTAAATAATTAAATTTTTTTTTAAGGTATTAAAATTTTATATTAGAATTTTCCATATCGGCAGAATTATTTCGATCGGTAAAAACGTTTTTTATTCGTATAGCAGTTTATACGGGCTTAAACCGTAACATTTTATAATAATATTATCGGCGAAGACCATTTTAAGCAAAAATTTAATCCATTTTTTGCCTGTATTATTTATTATTTTTATTAAACCTTTAACGATTAAAACGTATCCTTTTTTAATTAAGCCTTATTATTAGGCGGTATACGCAACTTTAACCTTTTATTAAATCCTGAATATATTATAGGCTTTAATTACTTTGCCCTTATTTTTAAAACCGTTATTAATTTTAATTTTAATCGGAATACCATATCGGTAAAAAATATATTTATTTAAAAGCTTTTTAATTATTATTAACATAATAAAATATAAAGCTTTAACTTTTAAATAATCGAGTAATTTATATTTTATTTCGGCCGTAACTTTATAACCGTTATCGTTAGGCATAAATTAAACATCGATTACTTAAATAATAATTATATTAATAAGTTACAAAAAACCGTAACTTTTTTCGAACCGTTAATTAATTACTTTCTAACATTTTATATACGCCCGTATTATTTTCCGAACATGGCCAAACATTTCGCGTTAGTAATAAAAAGTTATTATATAATAATAAATCAAATTTCGTTTTTTATAACCACAAGTTTTATAACATTACCTAATTACCGTAAATCGCTTTCGTTTATTATTAATAACTTTACGGCTGCCATATCGTTTATCCGCTTTACGTTATAAAATACTGTTCTACATAAAATAATTTAACATTTTAACTTTAAAAACGGCTTTTTTTTTATTAAGGCTTTACGTAACCGATTAAAAAAGTTTAATATTATAAAAAACCTAACGTATTTTTGCAACTTTTTAAATTAATTTTTAATAAAAGGTTTTTACTTATTTATTTTAATAAAAGTTAAAGTTGTATCGGTTAAAATAAAGTTAAATTAAATAATATTTAATTAAATATTAATAAAATTATCGATTTTTTTATTTATTAATCGTTTAACGTATTAAATATTTTAAGCGGTTTTTTGAATAAATTATCGGCGGTTAAATTCTTTTTATTAAAAATATGCTTAATTTTAAAATTAAATATCTTTATTTAAGCGATTTAGCGGATAAATATAATTCTAAGTAAAAAATTTAAGGAATTATTAATTTAAATTATTAATATTTTAATATTGGTTTTTAATATAAATCGGATTCCATAAATATAGTTTCGGAATTTCCTTAAAATTTTAAAAATAACTTAATATTTTAATATACTAATATTATAATTTAATTTAACGCCTTTTAAGGTACTACTTTTAAAACGCGTAAAATATTTGATATTATTAAATATTTAATTAAAAATATTTTTAAAGTCGTTTTTATTTACGTTTATTTTTATAATAATTTTATTTATAATAAGATTATAATTTAAAATAATTAAGGTTAAAGTAATAATAATCGCTTTTTTTATATTTTTTATAATACGGGTTTAATTAAGTTTTTAAAGAAAAAGTTAATTTTTTTAAAATAAACGTATAAAAGGTTCGGTTTTAATAATAAAAAATATAACAAAAATCCGATAATAAATAACAATGCTTAAAAAAGCGTTAATTTCCGAAACTTTTTTATATAACGGGATTTCCAAAATCTTTTTTACTTTAATTATATCCGGTTACCGTTTGTTTATTCCGTAAAAAAATCCGATTATAACGGTTATTTTTTAATATTATTAAGATTTTTTTATATTAATTAATATATTAATAAGCTTATAGTTAATAAGGGTTTTGTTTATATTAACAATATATTCATATATAAATCGCCAAATTCCGGAAAAAAAAATTTCGTTATTATATTTTATTTTTAAGCTCTTAATACCGACCTCGTCGATAAATAACCGGGCAATATCGGGCATTAAATCGTGAAAGATTTTCCTTATTACGCGGCAAAAATAAGCTATAAAATTAATAAACTTTATAAATATATAGCAAAATCCGGAAAAAATTTATTATAATCTTTTAACATAAAGGTATTTTGTAAAGTAATAATATTTAATTTAGTTGCAAAATTAATTAATTATAAGTTACCGTTCTTTTTTTCGATAAGAAATTAAGTATTTTTATACGTAATATAAAACTATTTAAATATTTTTCGCTAAATATGTATTCGTAATATATTAATTAATTTGGTTTTAAAGTTAACATGTATTATTATATCTTTAATTTGCTATATTTTATAAAGGATTATTCGGATCTTATAATTTGGTATAATATTCGATTTAATTTTGTTATAATATTGCTAATTTTAAGTTAAAGTAACTTTTTTACAAAAAAGTATTTTTTAAATAAAACCTTTTTAATACGGTTAAATTTATTATGAAGTTAATTAAAAACAACTTTAACTTTTTTCTTAATAAATTGGGTATTTCGTAATATAATAGTAAATTTAGGAAATAAGGCAACTAATAATATATTAAGTTTATTAAGTTTCTTTTTATATTAATTAATAACTTTTTAAAATCTTTTAACTTTTTTTGTTTTTTAATCCAGGTTTTCGAATAATATTAATTGGTTTGGTAGCATATTATCGACTAAAACCATTTTCTTTTATTTTGGTTTGTATATTATATTTTGTTTATAATATTTTATATAAGATATATGCAAATTTCTTATTATTAAATTGGTTTAAAATAATATTTCCGGGTTTCAAATTATTATTTATAACTTTTTAAATTATTTTAAGATTTTAATTAATATATATATTATCAATCCAAAAAACGTAAAGGTTCGTAACGTATTTATTTATATTTTCGCTTATAAACCTGCTTTCGTTAATAAAATGGTTTATTATTTTACCGGCTGCTTTTTTTCAGGCTTTTCATTAATACGGATATTACGTATAATTTTTTTAATAAAAATTAAAAAGATAATAATCTTTAACGAGTTAAGTTTTAGGTTTTTTTTATTACGTTCGCATTTATATTTAACGTTATTTTTAATTTAGCTTTAAAATTAAGTTTTAATATTAATAATTACGTAACGTAATAATTATTAATAATAAACAAGGAGATAATAATTAATCGGCCAATTAATTAAACAAATGTTTCGATAATATCTTTAAACGGAATTCTTTTTTAAAAATTAAAGTTTATAAACGATATATATATTTATCGCATAATTAATTTATATTATTTAACGTACGACGTAATAATAACGGTAAATTCAATTCCAGTATCGATAATTTTATTAATTAATTTTTCGTCCTTTTTATAGCCCATTTTAATTTATTAGTTTAAATAATGGGGTAATATATTTAGTTAGGCTGTATTATTAGATTAATAAAATTTTGGCTTTTTTTTTAACTTTTTACTTTATAATCGATATTTATAATAAAGATTTTAAAGGGGGTTTTTATTTTTAAGGCTTTTAATCCTTACATTTTAACTTCGGTTATTTTAATCGTTTTTATATTTAGATAATTAAATGTTTTTAAAATTTTAATAATTAAAACATTTTTGAAAACTTTTCCGAAATTTGGGCAAACTTCGATTAATTTGGACTAAATAATTTTAAAAAAATCTTTTTTGAAATTTTTTCGGATTTTCTTTTTCCAGAATTTAATTATATATTTATTAATTAAACTTTTATAAATAAAGGTATTATCCGTTTAGGTAATATCGTTAATTTAAAAAATATTAGTATTTATTTAAAAAGTATTATTTATTTAAACGCCAATTTTTATGTTATAAAACGAAAATCTTTTAAATATTAGGTTATTATCGTTAATTTTATATTTAATTTTAATCCTTTTTGTACTTTTAAAATTATTTTCTTTTTTTTTAAATCGTTTGGCCATTATAACTTTAATAAGTACCGTTAATTAATTAAAGTTATTAATTTTTAAAGTTCGGATTTTTTCCAAATAACGGATACCTTTGCTTTTGACGAAATCGCTTTATACTTATTTACGTGAAGGTATTTTTTTATAAAACGGGTTTTCTTTATAATCGACAAAATAAATTATATTACTTTCGGTTATCCTGGTTTAATTAATATCGAATTTTTATCGATTTGGTTATAAAATCGTAATGTATTTTTAAAATTTAGTTAAATTAATAATATCCGGGTTAAAGCTGGTTAATTAATTATTAACGCCCCGGAAAATATCGTTTCGCCGATTAAAATACCGCATTTTTTTTTAAATCGGATAAGGAAAATTAATAAATTATAAATTTATTTAAAATCTTTTTTTAATTAGGATTTGCTATTTAACCACCTAACTTTTTACAACTTAAAGGAATTAAATTATGTTTAAAATAACCTTATTTTTTAACGTTTTAAAAAAATGGTATAATCGTTATCGGTAAGTAAATTTAATTTTATAGTTTTTATGTTAATAAATAAGCGGTATTTTTATATGTTATGTTTAAGCTTTTGTCAAAATTAATAAATATCTTACTTAAAGTTATTAAGGCGTTTATTATAACCTTAATAACCGTTTCGGTAACTTTCTTAATTTTAGTATTTGTTTTGTTTACGGTAAAAACTTAATCGATTAAACTTATCCGGCTGGAGATTAACTGTATTAATCAACGGGTCGGTATTATAATTATATGTTTAAGGTACCTTTTATTCTGGCGGAACGTAATATTATAATATTCGAATTATTTTTCGGTTTTTTATTTTCTTTTTTTAAATTTCGAGGTTCTGGATTTGTCGGGGTTAATTAATTTTTAATTTTTATAATACGTTCGTAATTTCCGATATTTAATTAATCCGATTCGATTTTAATTATCGTAAAGGGAGATTTTTCTATTGTTATTATTTAAGTTGCTAGGTTAAATAAAACCGATTTTTATTTTTTTATTCGATATCGAAACGAACGTTTTTATATTATTATTTACGTTTTTTATATTTAAAAAGTGCAATTTTATTTATAATATAACTTTTAATTAATATGGAAATTTTGTTATAAATTATTACGTATAAATTTCTAAGTTGCATATTTAAATTATTAATAATTTTTTCGAGATAGCTAATTAATAATCATTTTAATAAGCTTTTAATATTTTCATTTCTATTAATTAAAAACTTTTTTTAATTAACTTTTTTTAAAACGTTTTTTATTTTAACGGCATATTTTAAGTAATAATTATAAACCTGATTAAGGTTGCTTTATTAGGTTTGTTTGGTTAAAGTTTTTAATCGATTTTTAATAATCCAAATTTATTTTAGATTTTATAATTTAAAAGTTTTTAAACCGATTTTAATTACGTTATTTTATTTGGTTATTTTATTAATAATTATTTTAATTCGGGTTTTTATATTAATACTATCGATTTAAAATAATAATTTAATAAACATTTTAAATTTCGTAACTTTGTATTTTTTGTATAATTAAATAATTCTTTTAATTTAATTCATGATTTCGGTTTTTAAAAAACGAAGGTCCGGATAGGTTAACGGATTTAGAAAAATTATAAAAAAGAAAAGTTTATTTATAATAAATATAAAGAAACCGTATTTAGGTTAATCGGTTTATTCGAAAAGTATAACGTCCGGTATAAATATTATAAGTTTTATAAATAACTTTAAAAAGTTTTAAGTTAATATAATTTTATATTTTAGTAATATATTAATAACGATTTTAAGGAATATTTAAGTAATTATATTTTTGGCTGGCTTTAAAAATTTAATCGAATTATTATTATTTCGAAGTTTAACTTTATTAAGCTTATTATCGTAAAGGTTTTTAATTAATCGGTATTAAACGGTTATATTTAAGGTAAAACTTTAATTTTTCGTAAAATTAAGAAAATTTAGTATTAAAAGTAATCCGTATTATAATTAAATTTAAGTAATAATTTTACAAAGTTTCGATAAACTTTTAAAAAATCTCTTAAAGTTTATTTTAAATTAATTAATATTAATAATTTTTAAATTATTTAGGTTATAAAATATTATTTTAATAAAGGTATATTTAGGTATAAAGTAAATAATTATCCGTAATAATTATTTTAGGTATATTTTTTATTAAATTTAAATGGTAAATAATTTTCTTTTTATTAATTATTTAAATAATTTTATTTTAATTAATGTTACGTTGTTAATTATTTAAATACATTTTTTTTAATTTATTAAGTAATATGTTTTATTAATATAAACGTTATAATATATAAATTTAATAAAAAAAGTAGATTTTAAATAATACTGTTTAATAATAACTAGATAAAATATTGCCTAATTATCGTTAAAAAGGTTCAAAATATATCGCGTAACATTTTTTTTTTTTAATTTTTATATCGTATTAAAAAACGTTATTTCTTTTTCGGTATTTCTTTCGTATATAAAATAAATAATTTTATAACTTTAAATTTTTTTTTTCGTATTCGTTATTTTATTTATATTATTAATTTTATTATCGTTACATTTATTTTAATTAATTTAAATTTTAATAATTACGTTGTTAATAATATAATTTTAACTTTTTTTAATTTTTATTAATTAAATTTTATAATTTAGTTTATCACGTAATTTTTGTGTTAATGCGTATAATGTTTTGAATTATATAATCGGTTTAAAATTTAGGTAATTAGGCCAGGTTTTAATATTGGTTACCGTTCGCGTCTATACTTTTTTGTTATTTTTCGAATAAAGTTATATCTTTAAATAAGGTATCGTATTTAAATAATTTAATAACTTTTTTATTAATCGAAAAAAGGTTATATTATTATTGTAATTATCGGTCGTTTATTATAAATCGTTATTAAATTTATATAGTTATAATCGTAATCGTAATCGTAATCGCGCTTTTAATTAAAATTTTATTTTTTCCGTTTTATAATCAGAGATTAAAAGTTGTTTCGGTAATTAATTAAAGTTAATCTTTTTTTTTAGCAGTTAGAAAAATTATAACGGGAAAATTCGGTTTTAATTAATGCTTAATAGAAAAACGTATTATAAGTAAGCTTAGGGTTTAAAAGATAATAAAGGCGACGCAGCTGTATTTTGGTATTAAAACCAGTTTAAAAGCAAAATTATAAATGATAAATGGTAATGTTTTCAGGATTGTGCCCGGCGAAAAGAACCGCTAGAAATATATAGGGGGTGCTGACTAACCGATCAGTTAGGCCATGTGTCCGACCCTGCACCCTGCTTTATTTTAATATATATAAGATTAAATAAGTTTAAGCCTTACTTTTTAAGCTGAGTTAAATATATAAAAGATTATTATACCATATAATTTATAAGATAATATAATATATAATGTTTTCGAATGCGATAATTAAAAAAAGATTTTTATAATTAAAATAAATTAATATCTTAATTTTATAAAGCCTAATTTTAAAATCGATTAATATATAATTGTCGATAAGCTTCGACGTTAATAAATCTTATATATGCTAATTAATTTAACAAAGTTAAATAATATAACTTAAAAAAAATTAAACTTTAGACAGTAAATTTTAAAGGCAAATTTTAACTATAAACCTTAATTTTATATAAAAGGCTAGCATTTTTCCGAATCTTTGCTAATTCTATAGCTTAATCGTTTTAATAACTTCTTAAATTATTTAAAATAGTTTATTACATAACTTTAAATATATAATATCGGTAATTCGTAACCGTAATGTTTTTATAAAAGCTATTTTATATATAATATAAAATTTTTACAAAATTATTAAACGAATCAAAACTATCGATATTATTACCTATTTCTTTTTTAAAAAAAGATTAAAAAATTAAAGTTCATTTTCAATTTTCGGATATAGCTTAATTTATAAAAATAACGATAATCGATTTGTGTAAAAACATATAAAAAACATGATAATTATCTAGCTACTGATAGCGAAATTAAAATAATAATAATAAGTTTAAAGATTTTAATATTTAAATTTTAATACAATATAAGTTGAAAACTTATAAAAGATAATTTGCTCGGCTACTCTTTAAGGTCAAAAAACGTTTTAGAATCAACCGTTTCATTTATTTACGTTTAAAGAAAAAGGTATATTTATAAAGATATTGTTTTACAAAACGCAATAATAAAAATAATAAAAATTTTAAAGCTCTAGATTAATTCTAGATATAAAATTAATATCGCTGATTAAGGCAGTTAAAGGTAGGAAAGCAGAGTATTTAAGATATAAACCGTAACAAAATTTTATTTTATAAAGTTTATAATTTATAAGTTAAGGATATTAATAAAACTAAAGATTAATATTAAAATATATTAACGAATTAAAGCTTAATTTAAAAGCAAATTAATACGATTAGTAATAGATTTTTCTATAAATTTATACCAAATTAACTTTATTTGAAACTTTTTAATTATTATCTTTTCATTTTAAATATACTAATAATTTTAATAATATTATATATAATTTAAATAGCGGTTTTATTTCGAATATTTTTATCGATAATCTTACGACATAAATATAAACTTTTCAGGCTTTTAACATAACGATAAATTATTATTTACAAAATATAAATTATAAATAAATTAATGGATTTTTAACTACGCTTTAATAGACTTAAAAAAATTTCGAATATTAATAAGTTTTAATAGATAACTATTCGAATATAATAAATGATAAAAAGTTTATTAAAGTATTAGAAAAAAATTTTTACATTTATTTTAAAGTAATCTTTTAAATTATTATTAATTTATAAAATTGTACTTTATAACTTAAAAATAAAACTAAATAATTATATTTAAAAAAATTCGATTTAAAATAATTTTAACTTAAAGATTGCTATCGAAAAAGGCAACCGCTTTACTATTATATTATATATTAATAGCGTAGAAATTTATTAACTCGGGTAGGAAGTTGCTAGTATAACTGAATTTTTTTAAAATCCTTTTAATTTAATTAAATAAATTATTTTAAAATAAAGCTTTTATTATTAAATTCTTTATAACTTATTAAATTAAAATTTGTAACGTAAATAGTAGCTGAAAAATAAAAGTTAATAGAATTAAATATATTGGTAAAATAAGAAAAATTAATTAATAGTTTAAATAAAAATTTAATAAAAGTTTTAACAATAAATTTTACGAATAATGGGGGTTTTTTTAACAGAAACGAGAAAAGATAAGTTTTCGGATATGATTTTAAATTTATATATTTTAAAGGTATAGAAATTATTAACAAAACCATTTTATGCTTTTAAATTTTTCGAGAAAGATAATAAATTTAAATATTTATACGTAAAACTAAATTCGAAAAAGAGTAAACTTCCCTTTAAACGCAAACTAAAAATATAATAACGGAATTATTAATAACGTTAAAGGTAAAGTTTTAACAAATCTTTTTTAAAAAAAGAAATTAAAGTATTAAAAAAGTAACGATATCGATTTTAGAAAAAGGTAGGTTTTTTATATAAAGTATTAAGACTTTTTTAAAAAGCTAAAAAACTTTTATAAAAGTTAACCAATCGTTTAATATATTTAAAGTTATAAGAAATTAAAATTTTTACTTAAAAGATAATAAAAACGAAAATTTTATAAAAATAAATTTACTAACCAGAAAATTTATAAAAGTCGAAATTTTTTTATTTTATAAAATGGATATAATAAAATAGTTTTTAAGTTTTAAAATAATAAAGTTTCAAAATTTTTTATGATAATAATAACTTCCTATATAAGCTCGCAAGCTAAATAAGCTTGCGAGCTATTTTTTGATATCTTATAATAATAAATTTAAATAACTTAATAATAATATGTCGTTTTAATTTAAATTAATCGGATTCCTTTTCGTTAAACATATTTATAACTTTTATATAAATATACTCATTATGTCCAGGTTTACCGTCGACGTTAGATTTTCGTTTTTAATTTTAAGCTTTTACGATAACTTTGTTCCGTTATTATTAGCTGCATTTTTATACTACTCCTTTTTTTAAACTAAAATAACTTATTTTCTTTATACAATAAATATTCTTTTTTTTTAAAAAAAAGAAGTTCATTTTTAATTTACCGATATTTATTTAAAATATAATTCGTTTCGCATAATTAAACTTTCTTTAAAGAAAAGAAATCGACTTTACATAATAATAATATATAACTTTTAGTTACAAGGTTAACCGATTTAAATATTTTTATTAGCGAATTACCTTAATAAATTTTAAATTTTTCTTTTTTGTAAATATCGTTTTATTTTATTACTTCTTGGATATATTTAAAAATTGCTGCGTAAGATAAAATAAAACCGGCGAAAGTTAAAAAGAAAACGGTCGATATAAGTATAATTAGAAAAGATTTTAATTTGAAAAAATATTATTAAAATCAAATAAAATAAAAACAAATTTGTAAATTTAAATTTAATATTATCGGATATTATAATAACGTGCTACATAAGTACGCGCAATATATAAGCACGCACAATACTTTTTAACATTCCGCAATAACAAATTTAAATAACTTAATAACAACATATTACATTACTTTAAATTAATCAGATTTTTCTTAACTAAATATATCTACAATTTCTTTATAGATACGCGCATTACATCCGGGCTTACCGCAAATGTTATATTTCCGTTCCTTAATTTTAATCTTTTTATAACAATCCCTTCGAACTATTATTAGTTATACTTTTTTACTACCTTTTTGTTTTTAATTTAAAAAAGTTTATTTCTTTTATATAATAAATATTCTTTTCTTTTTAAAAAAGTTTATTTAAAATATAATTCGTTTTACGTAATTAAACGTTTTTTTTCCAAAAATAGCTTTATATAATAATAATATATAACCTTTTATTGTAAAATTAACTAATTAACATATTTTTGTTAATAAACTATCTTAATAAATTTTAATTTTCTTTTTATAATAAAGGTTCTTATTTTACTATTTTACGGATATTTTTAAACGTTTTCGTAAAAGGTAAAATGAAGCTGGTAAAGGTTAACAAAAAAAACGGTGGACGTAAACATAATTAAAATTCTAATTCGAAAAAAAAGTTATTAAAATCGAATAAAATAAATCTAAATTTTATAAACTCAGATTTAATATTATCGGACATTATAATAATTTAAAACGTATCGTAAAAGTTAAAAAAAAAAAATTTTTAATAATATAAATATAATAATATTATATTAAAACTTTAAGGTAACGTAAATAAACGTATTTTAAAATAAAAAACATAAAATATATTAAAAAGTTAAAGCCGATATAAAAAATACGTAGGTATACCAAACGTAATAATAATATTATTATTATAATATTTTTCGAAATTTATTAAATAATAATTTTCGTTATTATCAAAAATAAAAAAAATGTTTCGAATCTTTCGTACGCGTCCGAATATAGTTATTAAAACGCTAAATTCATTTAAAATTTAATTTATTTATTATCTACTTAATATTATTTAATAAAAATCTTTCAATCGGTTATTAATAATAAATTATCGCGGTAACAAAATAAAAAAATAATTTTTTCCTGCTATAATAATAAATAATAATACAGCTTAATCTTAAAAATTAATAGCTTAAATAACTATAATTTATTTTTTTACTTCCTTATTATATTTATTTAAACTTTTTATATTTTTCGATATTAATAATTATTATATTTGTTATTATAAAAAACATTATCAAAAATTTAATTTCGTCGAAATTATAAATATTCTTTTCTATAATACCGTATTTCGCAATTATAACCTAAAGAACCTTAAACGATTTATAAAATATTTTTAGATTTTGGCATAAAATTCGTTAATAATTAATTTTCCGATTTAAGCGCGTTTAAAACTTGTTTTATTATTGAAAAGAAAATTCGACGTCTAATTAACTTTAACGTATTTTATAACGCGTTAAGCTAATAATATATTAACTATATCTTTAACGTACTAAAACCGGACAAAACTCGTCTACGTATCTAAATCAAAAATTTAGTCGATAATTAATTTTTTTTAGTCGTCGTTATTCTTTACAAAAAATAGGTAAAAATGGCTTAAACGTATCTACTAGTAACACGATATACTAAAGTAAAAAATAAAACTTTATAAATAAAACCAAACATTTTATAACTAAATTTTAGATCTCCTTTGTTAATTTAAATAATTAAGTTTTTTTTTATAAAACGTTTTATAATATTAATATTAAAATATAAGTAATTAAAAATATATAGTTAAAATAGCTTAAAAAGCATTACGCGTGCTTATATATTACGCATGCTTATATAGAACGTTAACTTAAAACGCGTTGTAAAAACCGAAAAAAGTCTTTTTTAATAATATAAATATAATAAAGTTATATGAAAATTTTCGATATACGGCAAATAAAGACGTTTTAACATAAAAAAATAAACACGTTAAAAATTAAAATTAATGAAAAAAATACGCGGATATATAAAACGTTATAATATCGTAATTTACGTAATATTTTTCAAATTTTATTCAATAATAACTTCTTTAAACGTTAAAATAAAAAAAATGTTTTAAATCTCTTATATACGTTTAAATAAACTTATTAAAATATTAAATTTATTTATTATTTAATTATTAACGTTCTATATAAGTAAGCGAGCTTTATAAACAAGTAAGCCAAATTTTCTAATTCTCTAATCTTTTAATTTTAATTATAAATTTTTTAATATTAATAATATACAACATTTTATAAAAAAAGTTAAAAATGATTTCATTATTTAAGTTAAAAAATACCTCGAAACTTTTTTTTAAAAAGTTATATTCTATATAACGTTTTTGAATTCTTTATAAAAGCCTGATATTATAATCAATATATTCGAATCGATAATACCTTTAATTTATAAAAGTTAACGTTAACCGAAAATTCTTTTTTTTAATTATTAAATATTTTAATTTAATTATTCGAATATTTTTAATTCGGTTTTAATATATTCAAAATATAGTTAACATATTATTAATTTAACGCATTATAAAAGGCGTTAAAATTAAATAAATATTAGAATTTATTAAACGGTAAATTCTTTTAAACGTATTAAAATCAGAAAATCGATTATTAGCGGATTTTATTCGAAAAGTTAAAGATATTTTGTAAATGGTTTAAATTTATTCGAAGTATAATTATAAAATTTGGTATTATAAAAAAGATCATTTACAACTTTAACGAAATAAGATTTTTAATAAAACGTTTTATAATAACGAATACAATAATTATTAATGTCGAAAAACGTAAAAAGTTTAAATAAATGTAATAAAGAAATAAAAAATAAATTATAATTATTTAAATTATTATTTTTTAAATTAAGTTATATTATTATCTATTAGTATAGCAAAAAAAGGTAACCTTAAATTTTAATACCGTAATAATTTATTATTAACATCTAATTTAAAAAATATATTAAATAATAATTATTAAGGAATAAATAAATTAGGTTTCGAATAAATTCAATATTTTAATAAATATATTCTGATACGTACGAAAAATTTATAACGTTTTTTTTTTCGACGGCTACGAAAATTATTATTCGATAAAATTCGAAAGATATTACGTTAATAATGATATTATTACGTTTTATATATTTACGTATTATTCATATTAATTTTAACTTTTTAACGTATTTTTTTTTTTAAAAAACGTATTTATTTACAGTATATCGAAAACTTAATATAACGTTATTATATTTATATTACCAAAAAAGGTTTTCTTGCCGGTTTTTAAGACGCGTTTTAGGTTGCTATAACATCCGATAATATTAAATTTAAATTCGCGAAAATTAATGTTATTTTATTCTATTTTAATAACCTTTTCTTTAAATTAAAAATTCCTTTAATTTTATTTACGCCGACCGTTTTTTATTAACCTTTGCCGGATTTATTTTACCTTTTACGAAAACTTTTAAAAATATTTACAAAATAATAAAATAAGAACGATACTTATAGAAAAGAATTAAAAATTATTAAAATAATTTATTAATAAAAGGTACTATATTATTATTATATCAAGCTGCTTTTTCTCGAAAAAAAAACGTTTAATTATACGAAATAAATTCTATTTTAAATAAATGTTACAAAATTTAAAATAGAAATTTTTGTTAAAAAAACTATTATATAAAAGGAATAAGCTTTTTTAGCTTAAAGAAAGTGGTAAAAAATATAACTAATAACAACAAAAGAAAATTGTTATAAAAAATGAAAACTAAAAAACGGAAATGTAACGTTTACAGTAAGCCCGGACATAATACGTATACTTATAACAGGATTATAAATATGTTTAGCGAAAAAGAATTCGATTAATTTAAATTAATGCGATATATTATTATGTAGTTATTTAAATTTATTATTATAAGGTGTTAAAAAAGAGCTCGCCTATATATATATCTTGCTCGCTTATATAAAACGTTATTATTTAATCTATTTTTTAATTAATTAAGAATAATAAAATTATTATAATATTAAAACTTAAAATAATTTCTTTCTTATAATAATAAATAACGGTATAACTTAATTTTAAAAATTTATAACTTAAATAATTATAAATTCTTTATTTCGTTATTTAAATTTTTTTAAATTTTTTACTATTAATAATTATTATATTCGTTATTATAAATAATTTTATTTAAAATCTAATTTCGTTAAAATTATAAATATACTTTTTTACGATATTAGATTCCGTAATTGTAATTCGAATAAGTTCGAATTATTTACGAAACGTTTTTAAATTTTTATATAAAACTCATTAATAATTAATTTTAACGCGTTTTATAATACGTTTATTTAATACAAGCAAGGTCGAATAGGTTTAAGCCTTATTTTCCAGGCTGAGCAAAATATACAGAAAGTTATTATATAATATAATTTGCATAATAAATATTATACCCAGTATCTTCGAATACGATAATTAATTAATAATTTTACGATTAAAATAAATTAATATTTCGGTTTTATAAAGCCTTACTTTAAAGCCGACTAATACGTAATTGCCGATAAATTTCGACCTTAATAAACTTTATACTCGCTAACCAATTCGGCAGGATTAAATAATATAACTTAAAAAATGTTAAATTTTATGCGGTAAACTTTAAAAATAAACCTTAACGGCAAACCTTAACTGTATATAAAAAGTTAATATTTTTTCCGAACCCTTGCCAATTTTACGGTTCGATTGTTCTTATAATTTTTCGAGTTACTTAAAATATTATATTACGCAAATCTGGATATACGATACTGGTAATTTATGACCGCAGAATTATTATTAAAACCGTTTTATTAACGGTATAAAATTACCACAAAAATACCGGACGAACTAAGATTATCGATATTATTATCGATTTAAAATTTTTTTTCCAAAATAATCGATTTCGGTTTTTAATTTTCGGATATAATTTAATTTACGAAAATAACGGTAATCGATTTTTATAAAAGCATATACCGGAAAGTATAACGATTATGGCAAAATTATTACCGAAATTAAAAAAGAAAGATAATAACAAACTTAAAGATTTTAAAGTTTAAATTTTGGAATAATGCAAGGAGAATTACGAATAATAGTTTATCCGGTTGCTCCGAATTACGAAAACTGCCCAAAATTTCGATAAGAATCGACGTAGATAAGAGCTGCGAAAGAAATAAATTTAGTAAAGCTTAGAAATTAAGATAACAATTTATCATTTTATCCAATTTTGTCTATACAGTTACATCTTTTTTAAAAAGAACGTTTATTTAATAATATATTAATTATATTTTTAACGTATTAAAGTTAAATAAAAAATGTTTACGTATTTAAAATAATTTTTTTTTTCGATAATAAATTCCTTTTTAACTAATGTTAATGTTCGTAATTAGGAAATAATATCAGGCTTTTAAAATAAATTCGAAAATATTATATATAAAATGTAACTTTTTAAAGTATAATTCTAAGTTTTATTTTTTAATTTAAATAACTAAATTTAATTTAAATTCTTTTATAAAACGTTTTATATTATTAGTATTAAAAAGTTAATAATTAAAAATAAGTAGTTAAAATGTGTACAAAAATAGCTTATATACTTATTTAATTTACGAAATTATATAATACGTTAAACTTTATTATAAAAAATAATTTAAATTGTCGTAAATAAAATATATATTAATAAAAGTAAGGTATTTAAAGATTTAAAATCTTAAATTAAAAATTTAAATAATAATTAAATAAATAAATAAATTCGTAATTGCGAATTATAAAAAAACTTTAAAAAAATAATTAAAAAAATTAATAATTATAAAAGATAAATAAACGTTTCAGTTCCGTATATACCGTACCGATAATAAGGGAATTTTAAAAGATTAAATATGTTTATATTAATAAATTGGTATAAGAGAGCCAGCTTTCTTAGTTGCTTAGCTTAAAATATAACTTTCTGATCGGTTATGTAACCTACTACGTAACCGCACTGATCACAAATGTCACTTGTCTGCCCCACCCTCTCGCCAAGCCCAAGCCAAGATACTCGGCCCGTTCCGGCAGTATCGCTGCGAATTTTATCCTTCACTGAAAATGACCTTCCCAACGCTGATGCTGTTTGGTTCGTTCGCTCGTCCAGCCTAGCAAGTTTCGACCTTAGCTAACTCCGCGCGAATTAACTCAGAACAACCACAAAATTCTCTAACGAAGCATCGCAGGCCAAACCGCAGCGTCATTGGATTGACGTCACTGGCAAATGGGCCGCAAACGGGGCTGGTCTAGCGCCAGCTAGCCTCGGCGTACAAAGCTGTCGTGGTGACGGAGTGCTGCGATGGAGATTACGTGGTTATGAGCGCCGAAGCTGGAGCGGTTGCAGGATCCGCTTCGCGCCTGACAGAGGCTCATTTTATTAACTCTTCACCGAGACACTTGCCTGCGAGGGAAAGCCTCGGCCGGACAGGGATTCCGTTGGATTGCATACTCCTTCGTGATGACAAAGGGGTCGCCGGCGGGTACGTTACTGCTTGGAAGGCGCGGGAATAGGCTAGGCATCTCACACTTTCTGGATCCGGCACGAGGAGTTACGTGTGGTCCGCGCTTTCCAGACACAGCGCTGGGCGATTGCGCGTTCCCGATGGCATCGCCAGAGTGCTGGGCAACTTACACTTTCCAGACACAGCACAGATGATTGTGTTCTTGCGACGGTGCGTCCTATTGGGGAGGAATGGGAGAGACTGTCAGGCGAACAACAATTTCCAAGCACGGCAGGCGAGTACCATATTCCATTCCTGGGATAAAGGTTGCATATTCACGACTGTGGTGTCGACCACTTGCCTAACTCGACTGCCTCCGTTCGATCGATGCGTTGGCAATCGTAACGAAAGCACTTGGTCTACACTGGGTATGGAATGCATCGCGCGCGGTTGGAGTCAACGCCGCAGCGGAGTCTCCGAATTGCTCGACAAGGAAGGTCCGATACCCGGCGAAGGCTCAGGGCCCCATTATACCAGCTCGACCAACGCCGAGCAGGACAAGAATAGCACGGGATAACTGCAGGCCGGAGTTGTAGGCGGCAGTCAACGGACAACGTGATTGGCAAGGACAGCACGAGGGCGGACCGAAGCTGACAAACAGACGATGGGGAGAGCATTTGATTCGCGAAGCCAGGGCATACAGACAGCATGAAAGCAATCAGCCGAGCAGGGTCGATCACGACCGCCATACCATCCGTCTGAAGGGGCCGGTTTAGGGACCAACCAAGGGCCGACGGGGAAGAAGCAGGGAGCACGCTTGGCAAAGACGGGGTGGCGAGAAGAGAGGAAAGAGAGGGAGCAGAATCCCCGAGCGGCATGTTCCCTGTCATCCTCATCGAGAGCGGAGTCTTGCCGGTACAGGGACGGGGATTATCGGCGGGTCTGTTTCTCGGCCGACTGAGGATGGGATCGAGGTGCCAGCGGCGGGGGAATTAGAGAGATGCCTACTCCGTAGGCGTATCCTCCTTTGCCGGCCCAGGGACGTGCTTGGTCCATCAACTGCAACCTGATACTCCGGGGTCCAGTGCATTCATGGCTTGTCCTGAGTTTTTTCGCCAAGTCGCTGAGCAAGGGAAGCGGGTGGCGGATGGACAGATTCCCCCGACGGTATGAAGCATGACTTAACTCATGCGCTTTGTGGCGTTATTGAATGGCCATAAAGCCACGAGCATGTTAGCCTATCACCACTGCCCAGCCCTGCAATCAGTAGTTGAAGACCTAGGAATTTCTTGACCCATCAGCCACTTTCCTCTCTTCCCCTCTTTTCACCACCTCACGGATACCATCGAGGACCGGAGACAAGTGTCCTGGCATTCTCAGCCTCCCGACCTGTGTTGCACAATGGATCGACTCAAGGGACTGGGGAGAAAACTCGGCGGCGAGAAGAAGTCGGTGAGTCTCCTCTCAAGGACTTTCCATTCCAACAACCCAGCCACGTCATCTGACCGAGTGCTCGAACCAGTCCCCTGCCGAACTATACCAATACCAACGACTCCCCACCACCCCGGGCACCTCCTTCATCCGGCTCTTCCAACTCGACGACGACGATAACAACCACAACAATGGCGTCCCAATCCGCGGCCGCCTCATCCACGTCGACCTCGCCGCGACCCCCTCCCTATCCTACGACGCCCTCTCCTACTCCTGGGGCCGCGACATCCTCACCGGCCGCCTCCAGCAGCTTCTCAGCTTCTTCCAACCCGACCGCTTCCCGCGTTTCGGCGTCGACCGCGTGTCCCCCAGCCGGCCCATTCTCTGCGACGGCAAAACCCTGCACACGCAGCCCAACCTGTACGACTTTCTCGTGCGCATGAAGCAACAGCAACAGACCAAAAACCGGCGCGGTCGCCCAATCTGGATCGACGCCATCTGCATCCAGCAGGACGACGAGACCGACGTTGTCAGGGCCGAAAAGCTCCGCCAGCTGGAGATCATGGGCCACATCTACGCGGGCGCCGAGACGGTGCTCGTGTGGCTGGGCGAGGACAAGTACCTGCCGCCGGCGTCGACTTTTTTGCGGAATCTGGAGTGGCTTGTGTCCCGGGACCGGGGGAAGATGTTGGATGATGATGGTGAAGAAGAGGAGTATGAGCCGTACATGCAAGAGAATGATATCCTCCTCATGTTGGAAGGGCAAGAGAAAAAGATCAAAAGAGAACCTCAACATCCTTTTCGTCGTAGCTATGTTGGTGGTGCTAGGCGTCCCGACGCGATGGGGGTCACGGCGGCCGTGGGCGGCCCCGCGCCGTATCTAAGCAACATGGTGAATATGGAGCGCCTGGCGGACACGCTTATGAACGTGTTTGGGAGGGACTACTTCCGCCGGGCGTGGGTGTTGCAGGAGGTGGCTCTCGCTCGCAGGTTGACTTTTCTGATAGGAGGCATGCAGATCCCGCAGGACCATCTCCTCGGGGGCGTGAGGCTAATTAACCAGTTGGAGAGGGGGGCCATGAGCGTAGAGGGGCTCAGCCTCACGGTGCCCATGGGCCCGCATAGAGGCCACATCGCTCTGCCGCACTTGCTCAGGGCGAGGGAGGATATCCTGGCCGGGAAGGGCGGCCGCTGGCGGTTTGAGGATTACTTATTTCTGTGCAGAGACAGGGAGGCGACAAGACCGGAGGACAAGGTGTATTCCTTGCTGGGTCTGGTGGATGAGGAGATGAGAAGTGCGTTACTGCAGTATGCGGATCATCGGGGGTCGGCTTCATCCGCTTCGCCCGCGTTCCATCAGCTCTTTGTGGGGTGTACCACGGAGCTTGCAAAGAGGAACGGCTGGCCATATATTTTGCAGCTGGTTAGTAAGCCCCTCATTGATGGTGGAGGGGAAAGTAACCAACCTCGACTGCCTTCGTGGGTGCCGGATCTTCGTGCCCCGCTGCTCCCCAAGCCGTTCGAGTACTTTGGCTGCAAGCACTACCGCGCGGCCACATACGTCAAGCCGGCTGTCTTCGAGCTGAATGACTCGTGGACACTGACCATCTACGCCGCGGTGGTGGACGAGATCGAACAGGTGGGAGAGTCGTTTGACGAGGCGAGCGTCGTCAGCGGGCAGCCGTATGAGGGACACATGCTCGATCTGGTCACCAAGCTGGGATTTGAGTACGAGCCTGCGAGACGCATGGGCAGATTCGAGTTGAGCATGGATGCCTTTCTCCGGACTCTCACGGGCGACGTCTTCAAGCGCCGCCCTCTGATCCTCGACCGACTGGGTAGGCCTTCGACAAAGCTGAGATGGCAATTTACCTTTTACATGGACGCATTGTGCATGTCAAGGCCGTGGTTTTGGTCATGGTTCATGAAAAGGGCGAGAGGCGCCAGCTCACAAGCCAGCCGCAGAATCGCGGCCCTCAACTCAGCACCAGACCTCAACGGGATGCACCTCGTCTTAAAGGATACAACCACGGCCTTCGTCGCTGTGCATCAGAGCAGGGCATATCCACTGGCACAAGCGATGGGAGTCAAAATGCCCCCCACTCCCGGGCACAGTGTGGAGGAGGAGGAGAGCTCTCGGATCCAAAAAAAGCGCCGTCAGTCCTTTCAGGCAAATGACAGGAGGCGTCCGATTCAAAAGCGCCTATCTCTTGAGGGGATCGACAGACGGCGTCCAACCCATCAGGAGGACGGCAAGGAAATACGGCAGCGGCGGCGACCGCACCAGCTGCCGACGAGGGAACCTAAAAGGGACTCGGAGGCGAAGAGAACGACAGACAAAGACACGACAACACGGTCAAAAAGGAGGGTGGCCGGCAAAGTGCGTCCGCGATCGAGATCTGTCCCTGCATACCTCCCCTCCATGCGCTTGGGCCGGAGATTCACACACCGCATAAGTCGCTTCGGCCACGTTTCGGCCACTGGCACGGCAAACGAGCACGTCGACGAGGCGTACGAGTGGGGTGTCTACAGCGATGATACTGGGGCCAGTGGTGCTAGGAAAGATGCGCGCTGGTTCGAAAACTTCCTCGACATGAATCAAGATGTCACTACAGCGATCACGTCCATCTTTAAGGATAGGAGGGTGTTTCGGACCAAGAACAGGAACTTTATTGGCATTGCACATGACTGTATTGAGAAAGGAGATGTCGTGGCGCTGGTGGCAGGGGCTTCGACCCCGTTTGTCTTCCGGCCGGTTCACAGAGGTGGAGATAACAAGGACAAGAGGTTTGCCCTGGTTGGGAGTGCATATGTCCATGGTATCATGTATGGCGAGTTAACGGAGACTTGGACTCTGCTTGCCGCCGAGTTCAAAAGGATGGTGGTGGTGTAGCTTTTGGTACCTTTTGAAGTTGTGGACTTCCTTGGTTCACGTCACGCTTGTCTCTTCCATATCTAGTTCGCGGATATGTCGTTGCCATGCTTGAGGCTGTGCCAGGGATTCGAACCCTTTCCCCTTGTCCGGGGTGGAACATCTCCACACTGCGTCGGGTGAGCCACAATGGGAACGGCCCACTCGCATGTCAGGGAGTCCAGCAGACCCTCCTCCCAGGTATGGTTGGTGCCCACACGAACATGTCTTCCGCTGTATTGGTCAGTATGCGAGCTTGTCACCCTCTCAGGGTATCCGCTCGAGACCCAGGTTTAATTCCCCGCAGGAGAGACCGACTGTTTTTTGCTGTGATCTTTTTGCACAAGGTATTCTCATTGGCCGCGTATGAGGTAAAATAAGTGCGCGACGATTGCTCCTTTTTTTGATATGTACGCCACCGAGCGGGCTTTCCCTTTTAACATTATCTTGTCATTCCCGAGCTTGGGTTATATAGATCGTTAAATGTTGTGTAATAGAAGCATTGCATGTGTTTAAAACGGCCATCATGTTGTTGAATATTTTCAATTACCGCATAAATACTGTTACGCCACTGATCGTCTCTAAACGCTGGGTAAAATATCTTATTATTACACGGGGAAGAAAAGAAAACTTATTTAAGGATAATAAAGCGCTAATAATATATAACGTTATAACGCCTTTTTTAAATTATACTGTTAGTATTATAATAATAAACTTTTTTAAAGGAATTAATTTTAACTACTTTGAACAAAATCTTTAAAATATAAATAATTTATTTCGAATTTAAATTATAAGTTTTTTATAACATATTTAGTTTTGTATAACAGCATTAAAATATTGTAATATTTATTTAATACTAAGTTTTTAAAATATAATATTAACTTTAAATACGAAATAATAATATCGCTATATTATAATAGTTATTTATTAATTATATAAAGTTTTATCGTATCGTTATATTACTTTTGTAATATTAATATTTAATCTTTTTTTAACCTTTTTTTTTAATTTGTAAATAAATTTCTGTTTTTTAAAAAAATGCTGCATGACTATATTTTTATATCGTTAGGTTTATTTTTTTGTACCGTATTTATTTCTTTTTTACTCTTTTTCTTTTACTATTTCGTATTTTTTTTTTTGATATCGATTCGATATTTTCCTGTTTTTGTATTATCTGTACTGTGTTGGAAAAAATTTAAACGCTTTTATAAAATATATTATTAAATTTCATTTTAAATTATAAGTTATTAATAATAAATTACTTATATTTCGTAATTACTTTAATTTCGCCGTTTAAAAATATTTTTACGTTATTTATTAAAAAAACCTATTAATTTATAAGCGGCTTATATTACTTTGTTAATATTTTACGATCGTATCGTAAATTACGTAGTAATATTATATATAGTAATTAGCGTAAAAGCTTTTAAATACCTTTTTAAATTTCGAAACTTTATATAATAAATGTTCTATAATAATAATATAAATCGAAACGTTAACAGCAATTATATTTTTACCGTTGACGGTAACAAATAAAAGAATACGACGATAATTTCCGGGAAAAAAAATTTATAACGTAATTCTTCGCTTTTATACTTCTTTCGAAACAGCTAAAAAGAATTACCGCATTATCTTTATTATATTTATTTAAAGTTTTTAGGTTTTTTATTATTAATAATAATTATAACGTACCACTTAAACGAACGTAATATATAAACGAACGTAATACTTTTAACACCTGTCAGCTTTATATTTAACCTACTTAATTATAATATATTAAATTAATTTTAATAAATAGTATTATCTTTTACTAACCGTATTTATAGCTTTTAAACAAGTGTACGCATTATATTAAGGCTTATTACGGACGTTATATTGCTATTTTTTTATTAACCTTTCCGCAACCGATTAATACTTAACGCGTTTAAATTAATATTTTCTTAATTCGTTAAGATTAAAGCCGACTGATAAAAAAACGATTAACAGCCGAATTTTTAACTTATATACGCAAATATTTCCTATCCGGCTTCGATTGTTAAAGATATACGTTATAAAATACGTTTTAAAACGCATTATATAATGTATTAAAAGGCGCGTTATAAAACGTTTTGCGGAGCATATAATAAAGCGTATCGAGTTTAATTTCGTAATAATTCGATATTTATATTATTAAATAATTAAAATAAACGTTTTCTTAAAAAAGAAATACTTATTATATAAAGTAAATAAAGCTTTTTAACTAGTAAAAAAGTTATAATAAAAATTTGTGATTAATAGTTGTTAAAGTTAATTAGTTACGGTAGGCTTAAAAAGAAGAAATAGTAACCTGGCATCCGTAACAGGCCTTAATATAATACGTGCATTTGTTTAAAAGTTATAAATATAGTCGGCGAAAAATAATACCATTAATTAAAATTAATTTGATATATTATAATTAAGTAAGTTAAGTATAAAGCTAACAGATGTTAAAAAGTGTTGCTCTTACTTATATGTTGCGCTTGCTTATATAGTACGTTAGTCGTTATTATAAAAAGCTCTATTAAAAATCCGATTTTGTCGAAGTTATAAATATTCTTTTTTACGATATTATATTTCGTAATTATAACCCGAATAAATTCGAATTATTTACAAAATGGTTTTAATTTTTCGGATAACCCGTTAATAATCAATTTATCGATTTAAACGCGTTTAAAGTTTTTTTGCCGTTTAATACAATTCGACGCCTAATTAACCTTAACGCGTTCCGTAACGCGCTAGGTAAATAATATATTAGTTATATTTTTTAACGTATTACAGTCGGATAAAAAGCGCTCGCGTATTAAAATTAAAAATTTAATTTATATAATTTTTCTCTTCGATCGGCGTTAATTTTCGTAAATTAAAGATAATATTAATTTAGGCGTAATTATTATAATATCAAGCCTTTAAAGTTATTTAAATAGCTTTATATATAAAACTAAGTTTCGTATAATTAAATTTCGAATTTACTTTTTAATTTAAATAGCTAAATATATTTTTATACGTCACTTTATATTATTAATTAATAAATAAATAATTAAAGTTAGATAATTAAAATATCTTTAAAAAAAATAAGCCGTTCGCTTATAAAGCACGTTATACTTATTATCGTCAAATAAAATTAATGTCGTATTTTATTCATTTATAAATAAGTTATATTTATATATATTATAAATATAAAAATTATTATTTAGTTATCGTATTCGAAGATATTAAATATATTATTTATTGTATAAAAAATATCGTGTAATAATTTTCTATATATTTAGCTCAACCTAGAAAATAAAGCTTGAACTTATTCGACTTTATATTTAATAATTTGTTTAATTTTTCGTTATTTTATAAAATAATATTGAATTATTAGATATAAAAAAGTTTATTAAATGTTAAAAATAATTATTTTTAAACAATTTTAAAACGAAATAATTTTATCGAAAAATATAAATAAATATAAATATTAATATATACGATTTATTTTTAAAAACAATATTAAACGAAAAATTATAAATAAAAATGCAGAAAATTTATAATTAAGAAAATATATTTTCCAGTACGTTTAAAAATCGTATAAAAACGTTATATTTTAAAATCTATATTATTTATTAATATTAATTCATTATTTAACGTAAGCCGTTAACGGTAAGAAGGTATTCACAAGTTTTATATTGAAAAGGGGAAAGATACGGAAAGAAAAAGGGTAAATAAAGTAAATACGGTACCGGCACGACCAAGATAAGCAGATATTCCGGGCTCTCGACGGCTCCGTTTTCTTTAAAACGGTTATCCGGCCCCAAAGGCAAAACGGAGGGTGAGCGCTAAAATATTAAAGGCGGTCGGGGCTGGTAAAACCGGGAGAGGAAGGTGGGCCGGTACACGGCCGGGATGAGTCAGCAGGCGCGGTCGTGCCGCATGGTCGATATTGCATAGACATGTTGTCACTTCATATGATTAACCGCTAGGAAGTCGCAAGGCTAACAACTACCGGTCAAAGTCTTTGCCCATATTGCTATCTCAATATGAGTAAATTGAGCTCTCAGAGCTGTTAGCTGACGAGCTTCGCACAGCGGGATTACGAATCGACAGCTGTGGAAGCTCGCGCCTAATCAATAGGATAGATTTTCGCATCTGCATTTGTAACCACTTTGTCAACACGACATTCTTCCTGTGATAACTTGCCAACTATGGCGACCTCCGACTGTCCATGAGCATCATCCATATCGATACGGGGTTTTGGATGTATGTATGGGAAGGGCTTAAAGGGTCAGAAACATGGTGTTGATATCTATATAAAGAGGCTTCAAGTTCCATGTCGATAGGTGTTATCGAATTTCAAAACACTCATTTGCCCCTAAGCATTTTGTTCTTAATAAACTTGATATAGGGCACATGCCTTGGCAGCATTAGGCCACCGAGTTTCTTCCGCGAATTTCGGGATTTCGTTCTGATTATGTGAGTTGCTTACTGGATCCCCATCCAATGGGGGCCTTGCTACCTTAGCCTTAAGTGTCCGGGGGTACCTGGCATCCTCCATATCGATGAACCGAATGACAGCGGTTCAGTGAGGCTCGACCCTCAATTCTCAAGCGGGATATGAGTAATGCGTTGCAGCTACGAACTTGGCGTCCTGATCCCTCCAATGAATGAGAATATTTGAGCCCTGTACCGGTATCAAAAGCGCACTGAGACCGGTGGCTATTTGCTGTGCAGTCCCGTGTAGGCTTTTATGGGCACGGCATCCTGTCCTGCTAACGGGTGCATAAAGGATTGGCTATATTCTAAGTTAAAATGACCCGTTGACCTCTCTCAAGTGACGCTTATGTGCGTTACACCAGGGATAGGCCCCTTTGCAGAAGTGCCCGACATGCTGTGGCATCTGATATAAAGACTGCTTGCTCTACTTTCTCAACAAGTTTGGTTATTTCTCATACCATCCTTTACTCCACGATTTCAGGCCGTTTGCTGACCCTTCCCAAACCTCATTAAAGATGACTGAGCAAAAGGTGTCCCAAGCCGACCAGGCCCCTGTTGTTACGGAGCCATGTTCAACGGAGGAAAGGCTCGTCAACCACCCAGCACCTGGTGTAAGCTCTGATCTATCAACGGGAACTTCTGTCGAGAAGACTAGTTGACGGTTGGCATTAGCTACCCTACTTTACCCCTATCCAGGACCCCCCGGCGGGAACAACCTGGGACCCACAGCCAGAGGGTTCCCTTTTCTCTCCTCTCAAGCTCAATGGAATGACGCTCCATAACCGTATTATCGTCTCGCCAATGTGCCAGTATGCCCTTCCTATACTTGGTCAAAGTATACAAGAATGAGGTTTGAACGATTCATCTAGGTACTCAGCGAAAGACGGATATATGACAATGTGGCACCATGTCCATCTCGGCGGTTTCGCCGTCCGCGGAGCCGGCCTGGTAATGACGGAAGTGACATCCGTTTCTCCTGAAGGCCGAATCTCGCCTCAGGATCTTGGACTTTGGGTCAGTGCTTACCTTCCGAGACATGGCTCTAGGGCCGTACCCGAGGTGTCTTTATAAGATATTGACTGATCGCGGCTGCTTTGAAGGAGGACGGTCAAATCGAACCTCTGAAGGAGATCGTCCAATTCGTGCACAGCCAGGGGACGAAATTTGGTGTCCAGATGGGCCATGCTGGCCGTAAGGCTAGCACCGTCGCTCCATGGATTGATCGTAAAGCGGCGGCGCGCAGTCGCGTAAGTCCAACAACCCAGCTTAGAGGTGCCCCTTTAATGCGATGTGCAGTCGGAAGGCTGGCCAGACACGGTCATCGGGCCGTCACCTGAAGCGTACAGTGACCTCACCATCGTCCCGAGGGAGACGACTAAAGAAGACATCGAGAGTTTCAAAGCCGATTGGGTGGCGGCAGTGAGGCGCGCCTTGAAGGCTGGCGTTGACGTAGGTCACGACCCCCAAAGAAGGGATAGCAAGGAGGTTCTAATCTTTCGCCTTCTCGCCAGATTATTGAGGTCCACGGGGCACATGGATATCTGTTAAATGAGTTCCTATCGCCCGCCTCTAACAAGCGTACGGATGAATATGGAGGTTCCTTCGAGAACCGTATCCGCCTTTTCATAGAGGTCGTCAAGCTGCTCCAGGCGGAAGTTCCGGCAGGGTTCCCCATAATGGTTCGCATCCCGGCAACTGACTACCTGGAGCACGACCCTACCCTCCCGCAGTGGACCCTGGAAGACGGGGTCAAGCTTGCTAAGGTCCTCGCGGAGTTGGGGGTTGACTTGCTCGACGTCACTGGCGGCGGCCTCGACTCTAGACAGAAGATCTCTGCCAAACCTGGTTATCAAGTGCCATATGCCGATGCGATAAAGAAAGCTGTCGCTGGCACAAAGACCTCAGTTGCCCCCGTTGGCGAGATTACGTCAGGAGTCCAGGCTCAGGCTATCCTCGACGCCGGCTCTGCGGACGCGGTCATGGTAGGCCGTGCTTTTCTGAAAGATCCCAACCTGGTTTGGCATTGGGCCGATGAACTTGGGCTGGACATTCATGTGGCGAGCCAATGTGAGTATTCGCTCCCAGAACCGACATCCTCGATTGAAGCTCACACCTTTGTACAGACGGCTGGGGCTTTGGCATGACAAGGACCCACAGAGCCAGGAAACACAAGTGAGCCGGGCAGTCCATGGGGACTTCCGAATACGGTTTCGGAACGCGTTAATTGGATTGGTCGGGAATTGGTTTATATTGCCTGGCCAAAATAGTCGATGAAAATTGTGGAAGTATCATGTACACAGGCCTCCTTGTTACGATTGCAGATTAGCCACCGGTCGACAAACCGCTCGAGGCTCCTAGTTGAGAGCTAGAGTCGATAATTGCGGTACCAGACACGTATGCCGCTAATGTCCAGGACTAATCACTTCCGTAGTCTTTGTACAAGTGGCTAGTTATTAAGTGCTCATCATTTGCCAAGATTTCAGGGGTCAAACCACTTCGCCAAACGGATGAGTTTACTAAAGAGCATCCGCCCGAAACCCTTCATAAGCCAAAGAACTCCTGAGGACCAATGTCTTGAGCTGCGTTGTTCAAACTTCAGCATTACTATTAAATAAATCTTCGGGTCTCTGTGACTTTATAGCTCACTCTAATGGTTGGGATTGGACAGCTTAGGTAAGTATATCTTGCCCGCTGAAAGGGCGGTGCTTAGGAGCATATGTCACTGTCTTTGCATTATCAGAAAACCATGTTCTCATCATCAGGATACACTTGCAGCTGCTGTTCCTAGAGATACCTCATCCTCAACCTCCCGTTTCTGCCGCCCCGTTTTCAATTTCTCTCGGCTCCTTACCCTTACTGAAGCTCCTAGACCCGCTCTCAATCTCAAATCGCCTTTATGATCGCCTCCTCTGAACTACCTACGCGCTCTGGCTTCGGACTCGTTAATACCAACTGATAGCTTCCCGACCTGCTCAAATGGGCCAAGGCCTCTACTCTTTCGTGAGGTGCGTCGTACTTTGCTTCTCAGTGAGCACGTCCGTTGTCGGTTCCTGTGTCTGAATGTCCAGCTGCCTTTCGAGCTTTCTTCTCCCTCTGCCTACTCTCTTTTCTTTCTGCTTTCGGTCTGTTCCCGAAATGACTTATCGATTCCTTCTTAGCTCTCCCAGCTCTAGCAGGTGCTGTACCCTTTTTGCTGTTGTGCGGCTTTGCACAATGGCAAAAACCGAGTTTGAAACGCTTGCATACCTTCTTGATCCCTGTCTTGAGCTTCAGCTTGAACTTATGGATCCGCTGTTTACGAGTAGGCGAAGGTGCATCGGGATTAGGGGTTGGGGTTCTAGCCAGCAGGGGGGTCCCCGCCTTGCTCGCTTGGTTGACATTAGGTACGCGATGAAGAGAATGGAACGACTGGGATGCATCTATCGTATTGGCGGTATCTTGGCTCCTTCTATGTGCCATAGCTGAAGTGGTCACCTCTGCGGCGCCCCTCGAACGAATGGAGTCTCCAGCGAGAGGGCTATTCGATTGCAGGGCTTCGTTGCTATTTTCGGAAAGCCTCGATGCCTCTACGGCTCGATGATCCACGGTAGAGCCCGGAGACGGAGAAGTAGTGTCTGGGCCGCTCGGTACGTGCTGCACACACGTGTGTTCGAGGAATCCTTTGAGAGCTTCAGGGCTCTTCCCGAGATGTCCATTAGCGCAGTATGTGAGCGTGTCTTCGGGTTGCGCTGGCTCCTTTGAAGGTTGTCCAGAAGTTTCTCGCAGGGGGATATTGTCGATTTCATATTCACTGCCCGCTAACCTAGAGCCTCTGTTATCAGAGATTCCGCCTACCACAGCTAGCTCTTCAGCCAGACTCAGACCTACTTCAAGGTCCGGTGACGACCAATTGTAGGAGGAAGGACCAGACTGTGGAGGCGACGCGCTCAAATGTAATGAGCCGTACTGGACGATGTCAGCTATGAAAGCCTCTGTAGATGCGGTTGGCTGCGGTGAATTTGGACCAGGAGATGGCGACCGGATGCCTTCTGACGGGTAAGATGAAGACGTGGAGCACACCCGTGCAATAATTGCGTCGAGCTTTATAGGCTGAATTTCGGTTTCAACCTCTTCACGAAGATTGTTTTCTTCTTGGTCGAGAAGACCTTCGTGATGTGTCTCCCCTCGAACATCATCTTGCCAGTAGGGCAAGCTGCCAATCACACCAGGTACCGGTACGAAAGGAATATTGACCCGGCCGAGCCCGGTGTCCGAAGAGACCTCTTGCGGAGAATGCACGGCATCGATTTTATTGTTACTAATATCCGGTAAACTACTGACTTGTGACTCCGTGACGTGAGAGGTCTTCGAAGTAGAGGCATATATGGTATTCTCAGTACGAGAGGATAGAGGTCTCTTTCCAGGAGCTGCAGGCGGAGTTTCGCCGTGTTTTGCGACACGTTCACGGTTCTCTTCTTTTTCGGAAATAGTGGAAAAGACTGAAGAGAGATACAGTTGCCGGCGAGCCTTTGGCTGGCCAATGTACGTATTAGGGAATTTCGGATGCTGATTGAGATTATCATCGGCAGATATTTCCCGAGCGAAAGCCCTGCCAGGCAGAGACCATCTGTGATGAGACATGGAAAGGCGGATTTAAAGTGTTTGTAACAATGTGGTTAAAGTGTATGAATGAGACGATGAAGGCTGATGCCGATTTTGTCACCGACCGTTCCCACGCGATGTGTATAAGTGCCATAACAACATTGAGGGCACTAAGGAAAGCTACCAGGGCATAATTCATCTGGACCTATTGGTGAAGCTACTCGAGCTGCCGGATTGAGAAGGACACATTGAGGGATGTTGAAAGTGACTTCCGGAATCCTTCCTTCCCCTTCTTCGGAGATCAGGTAGTTGCAACCATACCTAAAACTCACAACATAAAACATGGGTAGCTAATACGGGCAGGTTGCTGTTTCCAATTCAGGGAATATGAGCTGGACACTACTGCATCATGTAGCAACCTATGTGCGAGAAAAACAAGCGTCCATCGCAATGCTGTTTGAAAGAGCGCGGGGAGTCTCTACTAGAACTTGGCTCCAGTCAAATGTTCGGCCCCAAACCACAACCCAATATTGGACTAACGTGACCACGTGCATCCTGCGATACAGTAACTGACTCTCTAACTTAGATGCAGTGTTTGCCTAGCGACGCATGTTGCTAGCCAGTAACCAAATAGACTTCGAGCATACGTGGAAGCGATGTCCTCTTCACTCTGTCAATCTGTAATACTGCTTCCCCACCGTATGAAGAGTTTTCGATCATATAAGTGTACCTGGGTCGTATACACGCTTGAAACTGGATGTCTAGGTCCAGCAACGGTAATTCATAGTTAAAATATACAAATGTTAGTGGATGGTTATTCAGCGGAGCGTTCTGACTGACCAAGGCCCAACTCTTGGATGAAGATATCGGCTGCTTTCTCCCCGATCGCCAAAGCCGTATTCATGGTATTCGCGCAATCATTTTCCGGTGCGATGCTCAAGTCGGCAACCTTCAGCCCATGCACGTCATGTACCCCTAGGTGCTCATCTACTACGCCCAGCTGCTCCTTCGGCGCCATCTTGCACGTACCGATCCCGTGCCAGCACGTGGTAATGTTGTGGCGGATCCAATCCTCGATGGCAGCATCATCTTCGGGAGCGTACTCTAGGTTCTGCAACGCACTCGGTGCCAGCGGCATCCCGTCCTCGGCCGTCTCGAGAACATAGGCCGCCTGGATCCGGGTGGGAAAATAGGGTGCCGGTAAGACACCTCACCTCGGTGGGCCGTCATCCTCCTGACGACCTCGCGATGTTTCTTGTACGCCCAGATCTGGGCTTTCATGTCAAAGCTGTGCTTGTCACTAAGATAACCAGTCCTGAAGTCAAGCGGATCATTGAGATCTCGTCCAGTAATATGCTCCATCCGCCAGCGTTAGCAGTGTATGAAAGGATGTTCTTGTAAATGATATTGATTTGAACTTACCTCATGGCCCCGGGAATACGGATACGCTGTATAAACGCCAACGGAGAAGTATTGACCAGGACGAACACGACTACGATCACCAAGGAGACTATAGCCGGTGTTAGTACGAAATGTAGCTAACCATACTTTCGGCCTGCAAGTGACCTACCCTGCTCCAGAGACCATTGAGATTAACGGCTTTCCGGATGCACCTTCGAAGTCTCTATCCCAAATTTCTCTGAATGCGGGGCCCAACTCGCTGAGTTCAGTGGATGTTGGTCGAATCTTGGATGATGCGTCGATTCCATTCCAACCCAGTACTTTCTCCTTGCTCACCAGGAGCGTAGAAATGTCCACCTGGCCGGTGTGGATACCATCGGTGGTAGCCTCCGGAGGAAGATCGGCCTTGTACACGTATAGGCTTAGATTGTGATCCTGGTAGTCACGGCCAACGCCGGGCAAATTGGCAATCAGCGGGACACCGGCCTGCTTGAGAATTTCGGGGCTTCCAGCTCCAGACCGTTCCAGAATAGGGGGCGTACCAAGTGTACCACACGAGAGGACTACCAGCTTCCTGGCTCTTACTGTCTTCTTACCAGGGTCGCCGACGGGGTTTGACTGCATGGCGGGGTTGGGTCGGAACTCGACCCCTGACGTTCTTCGACTGCCGTCGAAAATCACCCTTACTATCTGTGACTCGACTAACACGTGCAGGTTCGGATGCCTACCGTCTTGCAGCCTCGGGTGCAAATACGTATGCGCGACGTCTTGCCTTTGCCCCTGGGGAGATACGTATTTCAGTATACGTGCCACCCCGATGGATTGGAGGTCTTGCAGATCCTCAACTTCGTGATATCCGACCTCTCTCATGGCAGTGATGGAGCCATTCTCGGCTTCCACTGAGCGGAATGGTCCACCCGACACTTGGATTGGTCCATCGTACCCATGATGTTCTTCCCTACCCAGACCGTGATAAGTCTCAAACTGTGAATGCAGAGGTTAGCTACGCAATCTGCCACGGGGAGCTTCCTCTGCCCGTGGCAAGGTTACCTTTCTCAAATACGGCCACAGATCATCAGCCGTCCAACCTCTCGTATTCCACGAGTCGTAATCGCACCGATGTCCTCCCATGTACATCATCAAGCTGACTGACGACCCACCACCTAGAGTGTTGCCAACTTCCACGAGAAATTCGCGGTCCGCGAGCTGCTCCTCCTTGGCGGCCCTGTGGAAGAATACTCTTGGTTCGTCAGGAGCGAAGTTACCCTGCCAGAGGACTGGATGGATGACGCTGGGCACATTGTAATTGTCCCTGCCGCTCTCAACAACCAGGATAGACAGCCTTGGATCCGCGTCCGCCAGTCTCGACGCGATAATGCAGTCGGCTGTGCCGCCTGAAGGTTCGTCTGCGGTTAGCAAGGAGCCACCCCCGCGAGTTCCATCGTCTTCCATACAGAAGTCTCTAAGGGACAAGCTGCTGCGACGTACCTCCGGCAACGATCAAGTCCACCTCCTTAAGGTCTAGCGGGAGAGTCGTATGATTGCCCATCTTGACCGTAAGTGTCCGGGCTGAATAGTGAATAATGAGGAACGTGCAGTGTCGCAGTTTTGTGGTCCTCAAAGTCTACAAGCTAGGATGACGGATTGATTGCATCTAAAGCCTCTGCGAGTAGGAATGGCTGTTGTTTTCCTTGTTACGCCACTGGACATGGATATTCAGCCTGCCAGCCTGCTGGAACTTGCGAAATTGATATTCAAGCATCGACATCGGGCTCCGGGAACCCGCATCTCTGTACCCCTCTCTGTCAAAAACTTGGGCCACTGTTGGGCTACTTCGTATTACCAATCAAGTGGGTATATCGGTCGATACCAGGAAGCAAGACAAAGAGGGGTTGTGTATCTAACCCATCTCCTAACCATTCAATACCAATCCAATAAGTTCATTCACCGTATTGCTCTTGGTCAATTTCCGGCCTGTCACTTAACTATGTCTACACACTCGATGATGTTTCCTTTCGCGAATCGACTCATGCGATGGCATGTGCATACAGCAATATAGCGACGAGGGTCACCGAGCACTCTGGCCTAGGAGTCTTGCGAGTCAAGTGGTTGACACAAAATTTCGCAGTGTCCTAAATGAACTAAAGTTCTTTACCTTCACAGGCGATTCTAAATCGAAACCCAAATATATATAAAAACGAAGATATGCTATTCACATAAAAGGAAGATATGCTATTATTACAATTAGGCTAATCGCGAGGAAAGGTTGCATAAAGTATAAAAAGTGTAAATTGTTATAGATAGTTCTAGCTTTAGGGAGCAATAGCTAGGAAGCTTTATATATAATATGGAAACCTTATAATAACGTTATTATAAGGCGTTTAAATTTTTTTAAGGTTTGGTAATTAAACAAGTAACCTTTATTTACGATATATCCTTTAAATAAAAAGGAAATAATTTTTAAATCTGCTTATCGTAACTTTATAAAATTCTTTAAATAAATATACTAACTAATTCAATTGCGCGAGTAAATATAAATATTAGGTATAATAATACAAAGATAGGCCGAATATATTTAAATAATTTAAAAAAGAAGGATTTCTTTCTTTTTTATTGCTTATAATATTAATTAATAGAAAGCAGGTCCGCGTATTACATACGCGTATTTATTTATTAAGCTTTTAACGTTATATGTTATAACCAACCAAGCTTGGCTTATTAGCAGACGGTCGGAAGATAAAAAGATTGTTTCCGACGTAAGACTTTAGGTTACGTAATATAGATCAAAACAGATCCTCGGATTTAAGGAGATTTATGTATTTAAAAGATATAAATCCCTAAGAAATTTCCGGATTTATAAAGATCCAGTTTACTTATACGATATAGATCCGAAAAAATAAACGGATTTAAACGGATCTTACTTAAAATATATAAGTTTATTATTTTTATAATTTAAATAATAATAATTTATAATAATAATTAGTTATTTAAATCCTTTAGGATTATTTATTATTATTAAATATAATTATTATTTATTACTTAAACTTTTACGATATTATTATTACTATAAACCGTATAATTAAGTTTAATAATTAGTTAAGTTTATAACCGTTATACGTTATAAGGTTTTATTTAATAGTATTGTTAAATTTTACGTAATATTTAATATTGTTATTATATTAATTAATATTTCGAATAATATTATTTAATAACTTTAAGCAAAAGCTATTCGATTTAAAAATAAAGTTAAATAACTTAAAAATTAATTTAAGGTTGAAATATTAATTATAGCGATTATTAAAATAAAAGTTAAAAGTTTAAACTTTATAATAAAAACGAAAACGTTTAAATATTTTTTATTTAAATTAAAATATACCTTCGATTTTTGAAGTTAAAAGATTTGCTAGATTTAATTTTTATTATAATAACTTGCTTTATTAAAATGTTATAAACTCGTTCGAATTTTTTATACGAAATTATTTGAAAGTTAAAAAGCTCGATAGAAAAAAAAATTATTAACGAAATTTTGGAATATTATATTAATTTCGAAAATAAGTTTCGAAATAAGTTTGTTAACCCGGACGAAGAACGAAGTATAACCTAAAAATTCTTTTAGTTACGATAGAAAAAATTAACGTTTAAATATGTTATAATATTTAAAAATTTAGTTATTAAGGCCGGATACGGAAGCGATAAAAACGATATTATAATTGATATATTTTATAAAGAATTAAAAAAAGACGTTAAAGACGAATTAATTTAAAAAAAACAGACTTATAAGTTTTAATAAATATATTACCGAAATTATAAAAAGCGATAACCGATAGTTTAAAAGACGATCCGGAAAAAAAGGATATTTTATTTAAAAGTTCGGATATTTTAAAATGAATTAAAGAAAAAACGCGATTTATTTTTAACTTTTTACCGCATTTATTTAGAATCTATAAAATTAAGGATTATTTAGTTTAAAAAGAGTTTAGTTATTTGTTATAATTACGGAAATAAGAATATATTATAAATAATATAAAAGTTAAAAGTAGTTACGGTAATGGATTTTAGCTTTTAAAGGCCAGTACTGGAAAGGAATTAGCGATAAGAAAAGGATTGATATAATTTGTGTCCGAAATAATTATGACCTTTTATTAAAGATACGATAAGAATTAAAGAAAGTTAAAAAGCTGTTTTAAGTAATAATTAAAAAGGTTATTTTTATTAAATTAACCTTTATAAAATGGGTTTAAAAGTATAAAAAGTATAATTTATTGTTTTAATTACGATAACGATAAAAAAAAAAAACGAATAGGTAATATTTAACGTTTGAATAAAAAAGTACCGAATATGGAACGAAAATTTATATTTAGGAAAATTTAATGGGTGCGGAAAATCTTACGCCGTTAATTATAGACGAGCTTAATACGGAACGTACAAAGATTATATAAAATATATCGTATGACGGATTATGTGAATATAATAATAAG
>QJOA01000396.1:0-58924 GCA_004155915.1 Monosporascus sp. CRB-9-2
AAAAAAAAAAAAAAAAAAAAAAAAAAAAAAAAAAAAAGACCGAAAACAAATAATAAGGTAAAAGAAACAGTATGATATCAATAAGCGTAAGGTGTATATACAGAACTTGATCTTAAATTGATATATGATATTTATATATGCCCAACTAACAAGCCGGCCGGTTTTGGATGCTTATAGTACTGCTCATAAATGGGAGTTATGACCTAGGTAGCCGGGCAGTACAGAATTGGACAGTTGAACACCAAGTTTACTGGTCCGAGACTGTACTGTCCCTTGGATGAAGATAATACGAAGTAACCGGTATCAAACCTTAACTGTCCAACATTTTCGTACTGAGCATACACATTTTTTACATTCAGGGGTATAACAAGGCTTACTGCCAACGTCCATCTAGACCTTTTGTTCTCAGCTCCCAGGGTTGCAACTCCGTCTGGTTTTCTCCTCTCCCCGTGGAGTTAACATGCAAATTCTGCACCGTCACGTCACGCTGGACGCTAATCTTACTCCAACCCCGAGAGTGTTCGCTACTCGGGTCTTCCTGTTCCGCCGCCGATGATCCTATCACCTTTTCGACGAGAGGCCGGTAGGTGATACTGCAGCAGGCCACGATTCCCGTAAAGACTTCCAGGCCGGAGAGGACTCCCGGCCAGACTGTATCCCCTATATAGAAAACGTTCAGGAGTCGTCCATGCAGTAAAAGAACAGAAATCGGGTCTTGAAAAAAGTGGGAACGTAGTTTGAACGTACAGCTCGGGTCATATATGGTCTGTCGTCCATTCTCCACGTCGGCAGTGGTTCCGGCCATCGACGCCTGCCGCGCGTAGAACAAACGGGCAATACTAACGATACAGGCACTGTACCAACGAGAAGTGAGTATGGGGGATTGCAACTAGTGTGAGTTTGGTTGGGCTTACACACTACCCGCAGCAAACGCCCCCGATAGGAGTACCTTCCGTCGCGTCGACATGCGCAGCCTCCATAGTAAAGGCATCGGAGTTCCCAGAATGAGGAAATCTAGCAAGACGTTGAATATGCCGATGACCAGGGTGACGGTACCGTAGTTGACGCATCTACCTGGGACAGAACTGTTCCAGTTCTTTTCGATGGGGTTGCAGTTCATGATGCTGGGGAACCACGCCGCCAGAGCCCAGGACAATACGATTGCGCCGAAGACGAAGAGAGTGTTCCGAAAACGCCTTCCGGGGAAAATGCGATGGTAAAGGAAGAGAACTGCAATATCTTATGTCAGACTAAATCGAGGAAGACCCAGCTTTGATGAGAGCATGTGAAGATGCCTAAGAATAAATCCAGAAAGCACTTACTGGAGCACTTGACACAGGCCATTCCGAAGACATAGAAGCTCACCATGATGAAGCTACACTAGGTAGACATAAGTCATCCGACTGGGGTCTCACTAGGACGCCAATCACTCACGATGGTGAACGCTCTAAAGTTGGTGACAAGAATCACATGTCGACCTATTCCATACCGTGTCATGACACTGAATGCTGCCGCGTAGCATACGTACAAGACCTAAGTAAGCAGCATCGTGTTTAACGCGCCGACAGTTATCAGGGATCGGAGCCGTAAAGACTTACGTAGGCGAGGAAGAGACAATAATCATCTTTGCCTAAGCCACTGCGTCCCAGACGGCGCGCGAAGAACCTCAGGATCACGGCGATTGTGGCAGCGCCGATGCAAATCCCGTTAGAAATGTGTATAGACGGGACCCGCGTCTCGTCGATGTGGTCCTGCAGGTACTTGATCTGCTCTGGAGTGAAAGCGGCGGCCATGACGGGCTTGCAGCGGTATCGTGATGGGCTTGGTCAATGATCATGCACGGGAGTGCTAACTAGCCGCGGCAACTTGGTTACTTATGGTGCCCCGGATTTGGCCCCCTTCTCTCTCCTTGAAGAATAGATCTGCGCCATTGTGCCATTAGCCTTTTCCATGCCGTGACTACTAACCAAATTCCCTCAATGCAGGCTGTGTATATGCAACGCAACGTCGGAGTGTCAAAAATTCGAGATACACTCATCAGAATCCTTGCCGCCCCGCTTAGCAAGGGAAAGGAATCAGTCGTTGCAACCCTCCAACATTACAACGCAGGGATCGCTCGCATTCTCTTACTGTACTCGCTTACACCACTTTGCGATGTTATGTCTGCAGCTTATCTTCGCGGCCGATCAAATCGAAGACGAAAAAACAACACAATACTCAGGGGTAAATAATTCCAGCTGATCCCGAACTTCCTACCCAGACCTTATCTTGAACACTGGGCAGCTACGAACCATCTTTTCCAAACACGCTCAAATCACTAAAGTTCTCAGCACCATGGCACCTGTGACAACCAGAGTACTGCGCGCTATCAGCGCAGTGCCGTTCCTCCTTCTAGCAGCCTGGTCCTTTGGCGCGATGGACTTGGATAAAATGTCCTCGCATACTCGACCCATCGCCGAGTCCGGTGTGATCGAATGGGACGGCGGCAAGGTTGACATCATTGACCACTTCTACAACGTTGAGGTTCTTGATAGAATATGGCGCGGTGGTATGGCGACGTTCTCGACCTCTACCCTTGGCTACGACAGTGTCGCTTCGTGGCAAGTCTTCTCATTCCTTGTCGACCTCGGTCCCATATATGCCATCTGGATCTTGGAGTCATACCGTAGTGCGAGCGCTTGGACGCCGATGTATCTGTATGTTTGACCATGCATGGAAACTTGCTCAAGATGGGCGCGGACATGCTACTGACTAGACTGCGGTTCAGCCCGACTATCTTCACTGTAGCAGCACAGTTCTTAGGTATAGGCCCAGTATCTGGCATCTACTACTTTCTGTATATCACCTTCGGTCCAACATCTTCCGATCTAGCCCGTTTTAGTCAAGGTCAAACCGTTTGGCATAAAGGCAGCATCCACTTCATTCTCATTGTTCTTCTGCTCCATACGTCCGAGATCTTTGCCATGTTCCTGGCTCCCGATTTCGCCACGCGCCATTACTGGACTTGGGCTTGGCAACTGGCCCCTCTATGGATCGGTGTTGCCAATTTTATATTTGACCAAGCACTAAGCTTCCTGCGACTGAAGAAATCGCTGTTTACCTCACCTGCACCTTTGCTTATAGCGTTGGGCTTGGTTTCCGGCAGCGTCTGGCTCTACACTCTACTATTCTCCCCTTATCCACTATCAACTCTCTTTATACCCGATGCCGAAGAGCAATTCGAATTTATTACGCATACCCGAAAAGCCCTCCAAGCAGATGAGTTGGGTGTAGTTACCACCAGCTTGCTATGGTTGGCCTATTCGTTCTTCGACTTGTATATTGCTGGCTTGCTGGAAAGCGAATGGCTTCTTTATGCTGGGTCGCTTCCGATCGTCACGCTCTGTTTAGGACCAGGCACAGCAATTACAGTTGGATGGTATCTGAGAGAGAAGGCTCTGGCATCAGCTAAGAGATAGACGTTCGGGTCGCTTCTTGTGTACTTGCAAATCCGTATGTCTGAAGATCCCAGAGAGGGACGTACTGAATTGTTGCGGAGGGATAAAATCGCGGACGCAGGGGAGTTAGCACATAGCTCGCGTGGTCAGTTAGTCCGAGTCGCATATGTATTTCTAGAGGCCCGTTTTCGCTGGGCGCAACCCCAAGCAGTTCAAGCATCATCAGAAGTTTCAACACCATAGTAGATTGCTGCGTTGCCTTCATTTTCTCACCGACCCGGGCCCCAATCGCGACAGTACGACTTGTTCCGTACTAATCAGGACCGAATCACCCCGTCCCAATTCAGTTGTTCGACTTCTTGGCTTCACTCTCAACCAAGCTAAAACACTGTACATGTCATCCATGTGTAATAGCCGCTAAGAGTCCGGGACCATTTTACGTTGAAATGTATTAGCAGCCAGGATCTAGCTGACCCGTCTATATCTAGTGAATACAACAAGGTACTATATAAGGGACAGGCTCCGAGAGAGAAACCGCTTTTCTAAACCTAGTATGACCGGTAGCTCTTTAAAACCGGTACGGCAACCAACGCCTGTAGCCAAACTGTGAATAACCTCCAAGAGTGGATATCTCCCATCCTGTTCCGCCTCAGAAACAAATTTCCTACCATAATCAACCCAGCGGCAAACGGCAAGACCCCTTCCCGCCATGCCCCCCAGAAGACGCAGGTGACTATTGTCCATATAGAAGCCATGAAGGCCACCAGTATCCTCGCTGGGAGATCCCCAATGACAAGCGGCACCGTGCGCCTTCCAGCAGCCTTGTCCCCTTCCACGTCTCTGAAGTCCTGCGTGTGGCAAGTAGTGGCGAGCGTGGCCGTCAAAACCAATAGCCAAATCGCTGCATCGCCTCTCCCAGAGAACACTGAGCTCCCTGTGGCAACTTCCAGAGGGCCAGCAAGGAAGCAGCAGACCCCTACTCCGTTATGGATATTTTTCAGGATAGGGTTGCTAGCGCCCCCGAACTCGTTATACCACACATGGAAAGACGCCAATATAACATAAGGCCAAAAGCCGCCGACGCTCAGTCCTACCAGGAAACAAATAGGGTGCATGAAATACAGGATTTGCTTGGCCTGGTCCGGCGTGAGCCGTCCGGCGGGGATGGGTCGCCAAGGCTTGTTCAGCTTATCCTCCGCGATAGTCTCTGGACTCCGCTGGTTGTGGAGGCAGAATAGGAATATGTTGCACGAAGACCACAACAGCATCAGGGGCGCCCGCCGAGAGGTGAAGATCTCGCTGACAGAAAGCGCTGAGCCCATAGAAAACTGGGGTGCAATGAGCGAATTCACGGTTCCAAACAAAAACCCTGAAAGAACGATATCTCCCAGGTTGCTGAAACAAGTGAGGTATACCGTGTAAAAGTGGTAGAGGAGAAAATGCGTCAAGTTCGACAGATGCTTCGGCAAGTCAAAGAAAGCCATGGGCTCAAGCCCTGGAGAAGTTATAGCGGAGCTAATCATTGCGAGGAGCACCAGGATGAGCCTGTTAAGGGATGGGTGTAGCTCAGACCGAAGGGCCGAAAAAGCTGGCTCGCTGTAGGTTCCTAGTATAGGAGTTGAATAGAAGACTATCATTGCCCACGCATTCCTCTATCTCTAAGGAGCAGAGCGCTTGCTTATATACAGCTATGGCAAGCCGTAGCCTCGCTGCTATCACATTTGGGCTTGCCTTACTGTGCCTCCTCACAGAGCCTCCTCACAGAGCCTCCTCACAGAGCCTACAGTAAAAGAAGGGGGGTGGGGGGGAGGGTAAGAACGGGTGTTTGCGTATTACAGGTATTCTGGGTTGAAGCCTAATGGCCGTATAATCCTTTCGTCTCATACTATATGATATATACCTGCACCTTAAGTTGCTACCAAATGCAACGTTATAATATTTATATTAAAGCTTAGTTTTGTATTTCCATTAACGTCCCACACCACCTCACCGGATACACCACCTCACCGGATACACCACCTCACCGGATACACCACCCCACCGGATAACTTTTAATATATTCTAATTAGCTAACTTCAATTATTTATTTCTTAATACCAATAATATAAAACGGTTTATAAAAAACGTATAAATAAACCAAACTATTTAAGTTAAAAAACGAAATTTAAAATTTAATTATATAACATTTAATTTTATATATAAAATACCTTACTTTATATTAAATAAATAATATTATAATAAACTTTTTCGAACCGATATTATTTTAAATTCGTAAAAATTAAAACCGACAGAAAAAAAAATTATTAATTAAATTTTAAACTTAAATATACGAATATTTTTTTATCCGGTTTTAATATATTAAAAATATAACCAATATATTACTAACTTAATACGTTACGAATTACGTCGGAATTAATTAAACGTCGAAATTTATTAAACGGCAAGTTTTTTTTTAAATGTATTTAAATTAAAAAATCGATTATTAACGAATTTTATCTAAAAATTTAAAAGTATTTCGTAAATAGTTCGAACTTATTCGGATTATAATCGCAAAATATAATACCGTAAAAAAATATTTATAATTTCGACAAAATTAAATTTTTAATAAAGCTTTTTATAATAACGGATATAATAATTATTAGTATCGAAAAACGTAAAAAAATTAAATAAACGTAAAAAATTTAAATAAACGTAAAAAATTTAAATAAACGTAAAATTTTTTTTATATTTATTTAAATTATTAATTTTTAAAGTTAAATTATATTATTATTTATTACTATAAACATTTTTTATTTTAAGTTTTAATATTATAATAATTTATTACTAGTAATCGATTAAAAAATCGTATTAAATAATAATAATTAAATAATAAATAAATTAAATTTAAAATAAATTTAACATTTTAATAAATATATTTAAACGCGTACAATAAATTCGAAACGTTTTTTTATTTTTAATAATTACGAAAACTATTATTTAATAAAATTCGAAAAATATTACGTTAATAATAATAATATTATATTTTATATGCCCGCCTATTTTTTGTATCGGCTTTAATATTTTAACGTATTTTATTTTTTTTATTTTAAAATACGTTTATTTACAATATATTAAAAACTTAATATAACGTTATTATATTTATATTAGCAAAAAAGAATTTTTCGTCGGTTTTTACGATACGTTTTAAATTGCTATAACATCTGATAATATTAAATTTGAATTTATAAAAGTTAATCTTATTTTATTCGATCTTAATACCGTTTTTTCCAAATTAAAAGTTCTTTTAATTATACTTATACTGACCGTTTTTCCGTTAACCTCCGCCGGTTTTATTTTTCCTTCCATAAACACCCTTAAAATATTCGTAAAATAACAAAATAAAAATAATATTTATAAAAAAATTTTAAAATTCATTAAAATAAATTATTAATAAAAATATTTAAATGAATTGATTTTATAACAAAAAGTTATATATTATTATTATATAAAACCGTTTTTTTCAAAAAAAAAACTTTTTTAATTACGCGAAATAAACTATATATTAAATAAATGTTATAAATATTACGGCCAGCGAAATATAACATGGTAGCTAGTTTATTGGCGCTATAAACGAAAATTCTAAGCTAAAAAAAAGGAAGAAAAGACAAAGTTGCAAAATACGTAAAGATCTATAAATGTCCCCACTCTTTATGTAGCAGGTGGCTAGTTTATATGGCAGCTGTCAGCCCTATATAACGGTTACCAACCTTACGGTTTAATCCTGGTAGCTACTATCACATTACCCCCTTTTAGAAACTTGTATATAATCCAAAAAAGTATGCAAATTTTTGTTAGTTATAAATACCGTTTTTTTTGTTAATTCGGTTCTTATTTTCGCGGCCTTATTATTATCGGAATAATCTTCGTTAATTTCGTCGGCCGCCGCTATACGTATCCATTTTTATAAACGGACCGGTAACTTAAGTACTTTAAGATATTCCGTATAAAACCATTTTATTATAATCGGTACGTTTTTAAAATTAATTACGGAATATTATATTTCGTTAAAATTATAACTTTTTTATTTAGCCTAATATTATAACTTTTTATAACGCCCGTTAAATCTTAATTATTTGATTTATTTTATTTCGAACTTTAATTTACCGTTAATTTTTTCAGGTAACGGTAATATCTAAGTTTATTAAAATAATGGGTTATTATTAACTTTACGTAACCGATTAACGTAAAATAAATTAATTATTTTATAACTCGGCAGCAAATCGAAAATAAAATTATATTCGCATTTTTTTATAACTTTAAAAAATTTTACCCATTATAAGTTTAGATAAATAATCGGTACTTATATCGCAAAGCCCTTTTTACGGAAAAAAACTTTGTTACCAATTTTAAAGTTAATTAAGCGACGTTTTTAATTTATTTAACGATTATTAATATCCGTTAAGCTAATTTAGTTTTTATTTTTATTATATTCAAATCTAACGAAAATAAATTCCGGATATTTTTATTTAATATAACCTTTAACGAAATTATATTAATTAACGAATATTATAATAAATTATGCGCAAAATTTAATATCGATATATATATGTTTTAATCGTTTTAATATTTATCGATATAAAAATGTAAACGTTAATCTAGTTTTTAATTCGTAAATTTAATAACTTTTTAAGTTTACGGGTATAAAATATTTCCGTAATAATATTTTATGCCGGTAAATTCGTTTAATTTAACCAGAAATTAAAAAAAAATTATTTTACGTTATTATTAATTTAAGTAATAAATATTTAAAAAAAACAATATAAATATCGATAATATCGGTTAATTAAGGTTTCGGCAATATTAATTTTTTTATTTAATAAAGTTACTATAATCTTATTAAGTTTATCGATAAACGTTTATATATAATTATAACTATAACGGTTTTTTAATATATTTTTTCCGTCGATAACGACATAATTTTAAATATTATTCGGAATAGAGAAAAAATAAAAAAATTCCGGGGTTTTATTTTAAAACGTTTTATTCCGACGATAATTATAACAGTTTTAAATATATTATCGAATATTTTATTTAAACCGAAATTAAATATACTTCCATATTAATATTTTAATTACTTTATTTTAACTAAAATATACGAATATTTTATATACGTAAATTTTGCGGATAAGTACGATACGGAAAAAAATATAATCGTTAATTATTTTTTCGGATATTATTAATTTATTATCCTTTTTATTTATATTTTATACCTTATTTTTATAACGGATAAAGTTAATTAAATTAATATTTTACGGAATATTTTCGATTTGTACCTTAATTGGCATTTCGTTAATAATAAAAAAAAAATTTAGTTATTTTAGCGGAATTAAAGCTTAATTTTTTTTTCTTTTTTTTAAGCTTTAAATATAAATACATTTACCATTTTTCGTAATAAAGTATTTATAACGATATTTTTTTTACCAGATTAATATTGGAAAATAATATCGAAATTAAAAAAAAAAATGGCTTATCGAATTTAACGCGTAAAAAAAACGCGTTTATTTACAAAATATAATAAAACTTGGTAATCGGTAATAATAAAAAACTTTTATTTTTAAAGTTTAAGGTAATAATGCTTAAAAATTTAAATTATAACGAGCAATTTTTAGTTTTAAATAAAATACGCCTTTTTTATTAAGGTTATAATTTTTGAAAAATATTTTACGGATTTTTATTCGTTATATTTTTATTATTACCAAATAATACTTTTAATTACGTTACGGGATATATTTATTTTTATTTTAATCGATTAACCAAATCGAAAAAAGGTTAAAATTAAAGTTTTATAAACGAACCGTTTTATTTTTTCGAAACCTTTTTTTATTCGGGTTTTATTATAAAAAAAGTTTTTTTTTTAATAAATGATTTAATAATTCGGTTATATTGTTTTTATAGTAACAAAATATTCGTACGTAATTATAAAATTTTATAAATAAACAGATTACGGTATAATTAATAAAATTTTTAAACTTTTATTTTTAAATTACCTTAATTTTAATTAAGTCGATAAAAATATTTACGTTTATTTTTATAATAATACCAAAATAATTTATTGTTTTAACGTTAAACCGGAACTTTTTAATATTTTTTTAAAAGTTAACTTTATATAACCGGTAAATAATTTTTTATAATATTTTTAATATTTTTTTTAAAGCCGAAATAAATTAATACGTCGTTAACGTGAACGTTCGCGTAATAATCGAAAAATTTATATAATTAAGTATTAATAAACGATTATTACCAAATAAAATTTATTTTAAATTTAAATTTAAATATTTTTTATTAAAATGTTCCTTAACGGATTTTAAATATTATTAAGTATTCCGATTTAATAACGATACGAAGTTTATAAAATATTTAAATAATATCGATCTTAATAAAACGTTTAACGTTTCGGTAATTAAATATAATACCGTTAAATAAAAAAATTAAAATAAAAAAATTTTTTAAATACTGGTTTTTTTAACGGTAAATAATACAAAACCGGCGTTCCGACAAATAAAATTTTAAGGTAAACAGAATTAAAACGACGTTTTTTTGTATATATAATTTAATAAAGTTTATTTTTAATAATTTATCTATTATTTTTTTTAATAAAAAGTATTAAATAAGTATTTGGTAAATAAAAAGTTTAAAGATAGATATCGGTTAATTAAGTTTCAGAATTATATTATAACCAGATCGGAAATTTAAGAAAATATTAGCTTTTTTTTTCGAAAAAAATCCTTTTAAGTAAGTAAAAAGTTCTAATAAAAGCTCCCGGACTCGTTTTATATGCTCCGGATCCTTATTTTCGGAAAAAGGAATTTTCTGGCCGTTATATATCTTTTATTTCTGCAAAACGGCTAACGTTATAACGTTTAACTTTTTATTTTTAAAAAGAACAGTTTTTTAAGGTAACGGAAATTTATTTTATCGTTCCGTACGGAGGTCGGTTTTTAATTTATTCGTTAATAAGATAATAACTGCATTATTTTAACGATTTTTATTGCAGAAATAATCGGTTTAATATCGTATATGGTTAACTTAATATCGTATGTATTCGGTATATCTTTTTTATTTAATATATCTGACGAAGTAGTAAGTACGGGTACGGATATTAACGTAAGATTATTTTCGGGTTTTCTTTATAAACGTTAAAAGGTTTGGTATTACTTATCGGCTTTTTCCATAACGCGATTACGTCGGTTAATATCTTCCTAAACCTTAAGGTCGACGTGCCCGTCTAGCAGGTATCGGGTTAAAAGTTTAATTGCTGGTAAAAACTTGGCCAAAGCTGGAAGGTTATCGGGCTAAATAATATTTTTGTTTTTATAGTTTAATAATAAATTATATTTTTTTATCCAGTTAAAATCGATAAAAATATTATATCCAATATTTATAATCTGGAAAACTTAATCGGGAAAACGTCGACCGTTAATTTTAAATATTATAATTATCTGGGCTTTTATTTAGCCGGCGGATTACTTCCGATAATTCTGTAATTAAATTAATTTTTTTAGCCGGATAATACGAACTTATAATCGCTTTTTTGTTTATTTAACGAAAAAAAATTTAATAAAAAGTCGGGTTTATATTTCGGTATTATAAAAAATAGTAATACGTAAGTTAATTTTATTTATTTAAATTTACATAATTTTAATAAAAATTTTATATTTCTTAAAGTTACTTATTTCCGTTATTATTAATAAAAAAAATTATTAAGGAATTTTCGGATAATCTTATTTTTTTTAAATTTATCGGAATTAAATAAATCCTTTATTATCTTTATTACAGCAACCTTTTTCTTTTTAACGTAATCGTTAACTTTATATTCTATTTTACTATAATTAAAATACGTATTAACCTTTTAATAAACCTTTTTTTTAACCTTTAACAAAAACTTGCCGGTATTACCTAAAATTTTTAATTTGCCGGAATTGTTATTTAAACGGGATTTTTTGTTTTTATCTTTCGGTTTATTAAGGTTGTATAATTGGAACTTACGCTTTTGTTAATATTTTTTATATGTAAATTAATTACTATAAGCGGCTATAACGACGCAGTTATAAAACTTTTCGTAAATAACGTTAAAATTATAACTATCTTTAAAAAGGTATAAATTAAGGTTTAAAGAAATATATTTTTACAAAACTTACTTCTATTCGTTTTTGGTAATTTTAACCTTTTAAGCGAAAACGTTAAATTTAAAAATAAAATCGTAAATATTTTAATTTTTGCCGGGTTTAAAAGTAAAAGTACGGAAAGTTTTTTTAATAACGGAAATTTAATTCGGATCATAATACGATAATTCTAATACTTAAATTATTTCGGTTACGTAAAAAAAAAGTTTATATAATTAATCAGTAACAAGTTTTAATTATTTATTTAACCCTTTTTTCTAAAAAATTTATTAAATAAATTATACGGGTTTTTTCGTTCCGAAAAATCGATTTATTTACTTCGAATTTATCTACAATTTTACGGACCTAAGCGTTAAATTTAGTTTTGTTACCGTTAAATTTGGCTAGGTCGTTAATATAAGTTTTTTCCTTTCGGTTATAATTAAAATTTGTATTATTATTTTCTGTAAACTTATAAAAAAGGGGCTATATTATTATGTTAATAAAACGAAACGTGCTAATATTACCGAAAACGTTATTAATTATGTTTTTTCGGTAAAAGCGGTTGGCGTTATTAAAAAAAGTAGGGGAATAATGGCTTTATTTATCTTAAAAACAAGTAATTTTAATAGGAAATTTTTAAAGTTTTTCTTAAATATCCTGGTTATCGTTAACCATTTCGTCGATTAGTTACCTATCGGGATCGGTTTTTAAATAATTATGGTTTTAGTTTTAATGGTTTTAATTTTAATTTAATAAATTTTTTATCTTTACGGATTCGGTTTCGTTTTACGGCACGTCGTTTTTTACCGTTTCTTTAAAGTATTTATTATTTTTTATACTTTGGTTTAGGTTTTAAAAAGACATTTTATTTTTTACATTTTTAATTTTACCTTTAATTAATCTAAATCGCTTTAAACGTTAACTGGTTAATAAATAATCTTTTTTAACAAACATCTAGTTTTAATACTGGTTAATTTAGGTTTTGGTTTTAGGTTTAATCTAGGACGCGTTATTTTTCGTCGTAACGTATCGACGTAAAAAAGGTATAATACCTTATTTATTAATCGCTAAGCTAGCGAAAAAGGGAATAAGCTTAAAATAATGTTACGGCCAGCGAAATATAACATAGTAACTAGTTTATTAACGCTATAAACGAAGATTTTAAGCTAAAAAAAGAAGGAAAGAAAGGCAAAGTCGTAAAGTGCGTAAAGATTATAAATGTCCCCACTCTCTATATAACAGGTGGTTAGTTCGTATGGCAGCTATCAGCCCTATATAACGGTTGCCAGCCTTACGGTTTGATCCTGGTAGCTGCCGTCATAATAAAACCAATAATAAACGATTTTTTAAAAAAATCTATTATATAAAAAAGATAAATTTTTCTGGCCTAAAAAGAAAAAAGTAATAAAAAAATACAACTAATAACAATTAAAAAAGTTATCATAAAAGGGTTAAAATTAAAAAACGAAAATATAACGTTTACGATAAGTTTAAGCATAATACGCATATTTATAACGAAGTTATAAATACGTTTAGCTAAAAAAATCCGATTAATTTAAATTAATACAATATATTATTATTAAATTATTTGAATTTGTTGTTACGGAATACTAAAAACCATCCAGTAAGATGGTGCATCCGGTAAAATGGTGTGAAACGTTACCAATATATAGCTTTAATAATAATTTTTTGGTTGCTAATTATATTCTTTTAATATACTTTGTTAAATATTTATGGTGGCTAAAGGAATTGTTGATTGGGGGGGGGGTTACTAGAGCAACGATGATGTGAGCGCGACAGCACCACTATTTGTATCTGCGTAGCTATACGTAGTGTTCCTCACCCACTTCCTAAATTTACCCACTTCCTGCATTGAATTTTTGCTCCTTTAACCCTATCTCTAATAACAACGCTTTCTAATATCTTAACCTACACAACATTTCTAAAGCTCCAATTTGAAATGGGACTTGACGATAAGTATTGCATCTAACAGGCCTTAGTAAAAGTTGCTAAAGACATTTAGCAAAAAGCAACGGCTAATAAATAAAATATAGCAGAAAGTACCTTATCCACATAAAGAAAAGGCGCTAAATCTTACGCCTAAAGCTATTAATATTAATAAATCTTTAACCTTTTACAAAAAAACGAACTGGCAAAATAAATATTAAACGAAAAAGCTAATAAAAGAACGCCGTATAACTTCGAAATACGTTAAATAGCAAAATATATTAATTAATTAAATAAAGACGTTAATTTTTTTAAAAAGCATTAAATTAAACGTTTTATTAACCGATATTTAACGTTTTTAAAAAATTATAAAAAAATTATAAAACTTTTTATATATCTTTTAACTTTTTTAATAAAATTCGAAACTTTTAATAATAATATAAAATTATCGACCGCGAATTAAATATTAAGGACAAAAATATTATAAATATAAACGAAATAAATATATAAAAAAGCGAAACTAAAAAAAAAAATTTAATTAAAAGTATTTTTACGAAACGTAATTTTCGAAACATTTCTGAAATAATAAGTTAAGTAATAATAATAGTAATTATTACGGTTAAGCGATAATGATTAATATTCGTAATAATTTTTACTAATTTTACCTTTTAAAAATAATAATCTTTATATTAAATTTTTAAATAAAAATATACCGTTAATAAATCGGATTAAAATAATATTAAAATTGTTTTTAAATAATTTTAAATAATTTATTTTCTCGAAACGAAACCTTTAAATTTTAACGATTAAAAACTTTTTATTTTAAATTAATATATTACTTATATTAGGGTTAAATTTATAATTAAATAAAAAACAAATAAAATATGTTATTTATAAATATTTTTATATAACTTTTATACTATATAGTTACTTAATATTAAAATATTCGTTACGTTAAAACGATATTATTATAAAAAAACGTTAAATTTTATTTTTTTCGTAATTTTAATTTTTATTAATAAATAATATTTTTTTAAACTATATTGCAAAACTTTAAAAAAATCTTTAGTTTTAAAAATATATTTTCGAGTTTTAAAATAATAAATATTTTGCCGTTTAATACGAATAAACCGTTTTAAAATTTAAAAATAATCAAAAAGCTTCCGTATTAATAAATTCCGAAATTAATTAAAACTTATTAATTTTTAAAAGAATATTTTATAATATAATATATTTTTTTTAAAAAATAAAAACGTTTAAAATTAACTTTAAGCCATTAATTCGTAAAAAGTTATTATTTTTCGTAATATTTGGATTTTATTTAAAATTTTTTAAAATTTTAAACTTTAAATTCGTTAAAATTATTATTTTACGTTATAATAATAAGAATTTAAAAAAAGTAATTAAAAACTTTAAAACCTTAAAGGCGTATTATAATAACTAAAAACCTTAACGATATATTTTCCGAAATTAAATAAATTATAAAAATTAAAAAAGTTATTAAAGCTTTTATTAAAAGATATAAATAATAATACGTAAAAGATTTCTTAAAAAAAACTATAGATGTTGCGGCCAGCAAGATATAGCATTGTAGCTAGTTTATTAGCGCTATAAACGAAGATTTTAAGCTGAAGAAAAAAAGAAAAAAAAGGTAGAGTTGCAAAATGCGTGAAGATTTATAAATGTCCCCACTCTTTATATAACAGGTGGCTAGTTTAGATGGCAGCTGTCAGCCTTATGTAACGGTTGCCAGTCTTACGGTTTTGTCCTGGTGGCTGCCGTTATATTACCTTTTTTTAGAAACTTGTATACGATTAAAAAAAGTATGCAAGTTTTTATTAATTATAAGTGCCGTTTTTTTCTTATTAGTCCGGTTTTTACCTTCGTAATTTTATTGTTATTAAGATAGTTTTTGTTAATTTTGTCGGCAGTTATTACGTATATCTATTTTTATAAGCGGACCGGTAATTTAAATATTTTAAAGTATTTTATATGGAACTGTTTTATTACGATTAAGGCGTTTTTAAAGTTAGCTGCGGAATACCATGTTTCGTTAAGATCGTAACTTTTTTATTTAGCATAATATTATAGCTTTTTATGGCGCTTATTAAGTTTTAATTATTCGATTTGTTTTATTTCGAACTTTGGTTTACCGTTAATCTTTTTAAGTAACGGTAATGTTTAAATTTATTAAGGTAACGGATTATCGTTGGCTTTACGTAATCGATCGGCGTGGAATAAGTTAATTATTTTGTAATTCGGCGGTAAATCGAAAACGAAATTATGTTCGCATTTTTTTAGGATTTTAAAGGGTTTTATTTATTATAAGTTTAGGTAAATAGTTAGTATTTACGTTACGAAACCTTTTTTATGGAAAAAAACTTTGTCGCCGACTTTAAAGTTAACTAAGTAACGTTTTTTATTAATTTGCGCTTTTTAACGTTTTTATATTTTTAACGTAGTTTTTTTTCGTAAATGTTTAAACGTTTTTAATTTATTTAATAATTATTAATACTTATTAAGTTAGTTCGATTTTTGTTTTTATTACATTTAAGTTTAATAAAAATAAATTCCAAATATTCTTATTTAATATAATTTTTAACGGAATTATATTAATTAATAAGTATTATAATAAATTATACGTAAAATTTAATACCGATAAATATATATTTTAATTGTTTTAATATTTATTAATATAAAAACGTAAACGTTAATTTAATTTTCAATTCGTAAATTTTATAGCCTTTAAATTTGCAGGTAAAAACGTTTTCGTAATAATATTTTATACCGGTAAATTCGTTTAATTTAATTAAAAATTAAAAAATAAATTATTTTATATTATTATTAATTTAAATAACGGGTATTTTAAAAAAATAATATAAATATCGATAATATTAGTTAATTAAGGTTTCGGCGGTATTAATCTTTTTATTTAATAAAGTTATTATAATTTTGCTAAATTTATCGATAAATATTTATATATAATCGTAACCGTAACGGTTTTTTGGCATATTTTTTCCGTCGACGACGACGTAATTTCAAATATTATTCGGAATAAGGAAAGGATAAAGGAATTCCGGGGCTTTATTTCGAAACGTTTTATTCCGATAATAATCGTAATAATTCCGAATATATTATCGGATATTTTGCTTAAACCGGGGCCAAGTATATTTCCGTATTAATATTTTAATTATTTTATTTTAATTAAGGTACGTAAATATTTTAAATACGTAAATTTTGCGGATAAATGCGGTACGGAAGAAAATATAATCGCTAATTTTTTTTCCGGATAATATTAATTTATTATTTTTTTTGCTTAAGTTTTATATTTTATTTTCGTAATGGATAAGGTTAATTAAGTTGGTATTTTACGGGATATTTTCGATTCGTACTTTAATTAGTATTTTATTAATGGCAGTAATAGGAAAGTTTAGTTATTTTAGTAAAATTAAAGCTTAAATTTTTTTCTTTTTTTTTTAAGCTTTAATTATAAATAAATTTACCGTTTTTTATAATAAGGTATTTACGGCGATATTTTCTTTGCCGGGTCGATATTGGAAGATAATGTTAAAATTAAAAAGGAAATTAATTTATCGGATTTAGCGTATAAAAAAATGCGTTTATTTGTAAAGTATAACAAAGCTTAATAATTAATAATAATAATAAAAAATTATTTTTAAAGTTTAAGGTAATAATATTCGAAAGTTTGGATTATAGCAAACAGCTTTCGGTTCTAAATAGGATATACCTTTTTTGTTAGGGTTATAATTTTCGAAAAATATTTTACGGGTTTTTATTTATTATTTTTTATTATTATTAAATAATATTTTTAGTTACGTTATGAGATACGTCCGTTTCTATTTTAGTTAATTAGCTAGGTCGAAAAAAGGCCAGAATTAAGGTTTCGTAAATAAATCGTTTTATTTTTTCGAAAACCCTTTTTTATTCGAGTTCTATTATAAAAAAGGCATTTTTTTTTAATAAACGGTTTAATAATTTGGTTATGCTGCTTTTATAATGGCAAAATATTTGTACGTAATTATAAAGTTTTATAAATAAACGGATTATAATACGATTATTAAAGTTTTCGAACTTTTATTTTTAGATTATTTTAATTTTGGCTGGGTCGATAAAAATATTTATGCTTATTTTTATGATAATATTAAAGTAATTAATTTTTTTAACGTTAAATCGGAATTTTTTGATATTTTTTTAAAGGTTAGTTTTATATAACCGGTAAATAACTTTTTTATAATATTCTTAATATTTTTTTTAAGGCCGGAATAAATTAATACGTTATTAACGTAAGCGTTTATATAATAATCGAAAAGTTTATATAATTCAGTATTAATAAACGATTATTATTAAAAAAGCTTATTTTAAGTTTAAATAGGAATATTTTTTATTAAAACGTTTTTTAATAAATTTTAAATATTATTAAATATTTCGATTTAGTAATAATACAAAGTTTATAAAATATCTGGATAATATCGATTTTAATAAAACGTTTAACGTTTTGGTAATTAAATATAATACCATTTAATAAAAAAGTTAAAATAAAGTAATTTTTTAAATGTTAATTTTTTTAACGATAATTGATATAAAACCGGCGTTTTAACGAATAAGGTTTTAAAATAAATAAAATTAAGGCGGTATTTTTTTATATATATAATTCGATAAAGTTTATTTTTAATAATTTATTTACTATTTTTTTTAACGGAAGGTATTAAATAAGTATCCGATAAATAAAGGATTTAAAAGCGGGTATTGGCCGATTAAGTTCCAGAATTATGTTATGGCTAGGTCGGAAGTTTGGAAAAATATTAGCTTTTTTTTTTTCGAAAAAAATCCTTTTAAGTAAGCAAAAAGTTTTAATAAAAGCTTCCAGATTTGTTTTATATATTCCGGATTTTTATTTTCGGAAAAAGGGATTTTTTAACCGTTTTATATTTTTTATTTTTATAAAACAATTAATGTTATAATGTTTAATTTTTTATTTTTAAAAGGAATTGTTTTTTAAAGTAACGGAAATTTATTTTATCGTTTTATACGGGGGTCGGTTTTTAATTTATTCGTTAATAAGGCGATAATTATATTATTTTTAATAATTTTTTTGTCAGCAGTCACAGTGATCGAATGCAGGAATCTGGCGTAATTGCTCTGTGTTGGTTCTCTAAGTTCTAGGAAAGGACTAATCTAGTCCGTGGGCAATCGCCCTTATATACAAGATTGGGTGACAAAGGATCATCAGTGGACAAAGGCTGTCCCAGGCAGCATTCTGCTACCTAGCCTGAACAAAGCCCACCAGCCGGTAACACCTAAAAGCACCAATTGCCGATACGCCCTTTTACGTTAGGTAACCGTAGCTGGAAGTCCGAAAAATCCAAAATCAAATCTAAAAATAACTTAATCTTTACATTACTTTCTAATATTTTTCGACTTTTTAAGTATTTTCTTAAGTTCTAGGTTCCGTGCAAATCGTTTAAAGTCCGTTTTATTAAGTAATTTTATAAGCTCGTTTATAGGGTTATCTTTATTTTCTACGTATTAAAAATTAATATTTCCTGCTTATATTTCCTGTCGTACGTAATAATATTTAACTTTAATATAACGCTTTTTTTATGACATTTATATTTCTTTTACTTATTTAAATATTTCTGTATTATTTTTTAAAATAGGAATAAGGCCTTTAAGTATAAGCCTTAGTTTTGTTAAAAAGTTTTGAATTTTTATTACTTTTATTGTAGCCGTTTCTGTACCCATATATTCTGCTTTTATAGTATATTTTGTAATAATGCCTTATAATTTTAAAATCTAAAATACGAACGTTTTAACCATAAAGAATACGTACTTTATAATAAACTTTGTTAATTTTTAATTATTCGTAAAACTTATATTTATTATTCCGAATAACTTTAGGTTATTATACTTTTAATACGGGTAATTTCGTTTTAGCTTTTTATACCGAAAAAATAAATTTGTTATACCGTTTAAATAACGTAATAACTTTTTAATATATTTTTAATATTTAAGTAATAAATTATTTATAAACCTAGTCCAAGTTAAGATTATAAACGTTATATCCGGTTTATTAATGCAATTTAAAAAGTTAAATTTTCCTATTAAACTTATATATTCGAATATATTTTCCTTATTAATTTTACCTTCGTATTTAATAACGTATTTTAAATAATCTTTAACGAATAATATAAATTTTTTTCGTATTTTAATTAATTTAATTAATTTTAATAATTTTTAATGTATTATTATTAATTTAGCTTAACGTCGCTAATCGGTAAAAAACGGATAATTTATATACTTAAGTACCAATTTACGTTTTCTAAATCCTTAATAAAAACGTTTTTAACGATTTTTTTAATAACGTTTTTAAGTTATTATTTATTAATTTCGAAAAATAGGAAATTATTAATATATAAAATGATAACGTACCCGGTTTTAAGGTTATAATAAATCGCATTATCCGAAATTAATAAATAAAAGTTTAATTTTATAAATATTTTTTTAATTTTTTTCTATTAAATAATTTCGGCCTGTTTTAAGCCGTATAATAAATTTATTAATTTAATAATTTTTTTAGGGAAAAAACGGTACGTTTTTTTATTCTTTAACTATATATCGAAGTACTTTTTTAATATAAAGAATTGCTTTATATAAATATTTTCTTTTAGCTTACCATTTAAATATTTAACGATAAAATCGATTTAAAATATATACCAGCTTATATAAGCAGCCAGGGCTATTAGGATTTTTTAGTGCATAACCTTTATTATATTCGTTACGGTTTTATTATAATTAATTCCTTTTCGTTAAATAAATTTTTTCGCGTAAATACGTACCTTATATTTATTTAGCTTTTTTATAAATATATATTTCTTTTTTAATATTTATTTAGCATTAATAAGATATTTATAAACTTTTTCGCTAAAAGGTATAAACTTAAAAATTTTTACGTAAAAAGTTTTTTTTTAATTTTTATAAAAATTATTTTAAGCTATATTTTTCGTTTTAAGCTTTTTATAACTTCCTTTAAGAACGGGCCGTTATTTATTGCTATAAATAACTTATAAATAATAAATAATTTGCCCAGGTTAATATTTTTTAAATTTTTAAATTTAAAAATATTATCGTATTTATTCTTTAACATATTAACTATCTATTAATATTCGTAAATATTTCGGATAACTTAATTAGCATTTCTGTAACCTCTAAAAAAGTCGTCATCGTCGACGTTTAAAACGAAATAAAAGGTATATAAGCCTTTATTGCCCTTTTCGCCTTTTTAAATTAAAGTTAGCTTTAATTCGCGCATTAATTTAAGGGCTTCGTTTAAAGCCTCCAGGGTATATAGTTTAGGGATTATTTTCTTCGGGCGTCCCTTTTTACGCTTAACTTACTTAATTTCCTGGTCCGTATCGTTCTCCGAAATAACGTTATCGTCCTTATTTTTCACTCCGATACTTTTTTATCTTTAACGGTATCTCAATCACTTTTGTACGGGTTATAAAAGCGATCAAATAATATCTTTAAAGTTAAAAAGCTGCCCTAACTTTTCCAAATCTTTATAAATTATAATATATAATATTATAAGTAACTTACCGCCCTTTAATATCCATACCTTATAATTGTACGTTTTTTAATAATTTAATAATATACTCTTTGCTTTACGGGCTGCTAACTTTTTTAATCTAGTTCTATAATTTTTATTAATTAAGATTATATACTTATTACCGAAAATTCGAAGGTAACTGTTATTAAGTTTATATAACTTATTAAATTCTAATACGTTCTTAAAATATTCAATTAATATTATATTTTTTATTATAAATTATTTAATCTTATTAATTATATACGTTATAATTTCCATTATTAAATCTCAAAAGTATATTAAGATTTTTATTTAGGTTAAAATCGCATAAGCTTTGTTCTACAGGAACTGGATACCTTTTTCCGTAACTCCATTTTAATACTGGTTATGGAAGCTGGAAATCACCAATTTAATACCTTTAACCGCGCAGAAATTTTCGATCATACTTATACCGAATTCCCTACCGCCGTCCAGGCGTAAAGTTTATATTTTTTTATTTCCAATTACCTCCAGACGCTTAATTATCCGTATAATATAAACGTATAAACTTTATTATACTTTATTTTTAATTTTAAACGAATAATATTCTTTATAGCATAAAAGATCGTTTATAATAAAACCGAAATAATTATTATTTTTAATACTAACGGGCTTAACTAAACCTATATTATACCAAATAATTTTTCTTACGTACTGCCCCTATCGCTAAAAATTTATAAATAAAATCTTCCGTATTTTTCCTTCGTTATACGCTATATAAGGTAACGCTTTTACTTCGTTAAGATCTAAATTTATCCCTATAAACCTTTTAATAATCCAAATTAATCGTTTTGTGTTAGGATAGTAAAAACGGCAGTACCAAAAAATAATTTTCTTTATTATTTCGTCCGTTATACAAACTTTTCCATCCTTAAAAACGTTAACGAACACCCTTTTCAGGTTACCGTCGTCCTTACCAAATATTTCCCCTAGTACGTATCCTTATTAATAATTTTTGTCATTCGTCGATTCCGGGGCCTTAACAATAGGTTCCGGCTTTTTATAAAGCTATAAAAAAAAGCCTTTCCAAAGCACGTTAATTATTATTAACTGGAACCCGTTAAGGTTTACCAAAATATTCTTATTCAGGTAACCTCCTTTTCTATAATATATCTTTTCAAAAAACACCTTTAAAAGGAAGTTGTTAATATATAACGTATACTTTACTATAATTTCGTTATTCTTTTTACGTAACCCCTTTAAAAATTACTTTATTATCTTAACGGTAATAACGATAATAGGTTCTTTACTTATCATAATATGAATTCCCTTATTTTTAATATTTAGAACCGAATTCTTTTCAAAATCCTTAATATTATTCGTAATATTAACGTTTGTACTTAAGTTCCAAAATAACTTATCTTTATTATCCTCCATAAATAAATAAATATATAACAACATAGCATTACCCATAACAACTGCCTTAAAACTTTTAACCGTTATAACCTTAAGGCATTTAGCTATTATAGCTACCTTCTAAAGCGTCTCGCTAACGTGATTTGTAACGATCGCTTTAAAGCTTTTAATTATTAAAACTTTAAAGCAATTAGTTATTAAAGTTTTAAGGCAGTCAATTACTATAACTACTGCTTTAAGGCATTTAAGCGCTATAATTTCAATAATATTAACTATTATAATTAACTCCTGAATTACCTTATCGTATTATTACATAAAGTCTTGAAGTTATTGTTTATTAATATAAGCGCTAAATATTCTTTTACTAAAACGGTACAAATTTCCCAGGCCTTTAAAAATAAATTGCTCTTTATGCGGTCCACCGCTGCAGGCGTCGCCGCGGGTATTACAAAAGCTATTGCTTTGGTTATTATTGTTACCTTAACTTTTACCTTTATTTCGGCCTTGCTTCCTTTTTTTACCTTTGTTATTCTTTTTTTTCTAAAGCTTAGGGCAATCCTTCGTTAAATATCCGTACTTGCTATAATTAAAGCAAAATAACTTTTCGTTTTTGTTCCATACGGGCTTATTATTTCGGAAATTATTATTATTTCCCTTACCCTTATTCCTTTAAACGTTATAAAACCGTCCGTTATTTTTCTTTTTATTAATACGATTATAAAATTCACTATTAAAATCGTCGATTAATTGCTAAAAGGAATAATCCGTCTATTTAAGCACTAATTATATCGTTTTATACCAGCTACCAGCGCGGTCCTTTACAGCAGTAAAAAATATAATAATATATTCCTCGGTCTTAAGCTTTATGTTATAATCTTTTACTTTTCGAAATAACTTCTAAAACTTAATAATAAACTGTATAAAGTTTCCTTTATCGTATATAATCTTGCTAAGCTCCTTTTAAAAAGACCTTTACCGGGCCTTATCTATCGTTACATAAGTTTTCCGTAAAGTTCTTAACATTTTTGTTCCCTTTTTAATACTTATAATCAACTTTAAAAATATCTTTTTGCAGGTTTTAATAATAACTTTTGCTAAATGCAATTAATTAATTTACTTTAACTTTATACCGTCCTTATAACTAATCTTTTTTAATGCAAAATTAAAGACGTTATTTTATAGCTTTTAATTAATCTAACTTAATAAGTAATTCTTCTTATTTAAAAAAAAGTCGAAACGTTTTTAACGGAATTTTAAATCGTTACTGGACTTTTTAAAATCTTTTTTCCGTTCCTTTAAACGGATACTTAATTCGTTAAAACTATTTAAATTACTAGAGCTAAAGCCGGAAAAGCTGCTGGAAAAATTATAATATTTTTTCCGTCGCTTCGGTAAATCCCTAAATAACCTTAAAAAAAGAATAAAAATAATAAGCTATCTAAATTATTAAAGTTTCCGTGTACTATTTTCTTTCCTTTAAATGGTAACTTTATTTTCTTACTTTTCTCTTTTTTCGAGGGGTCGAGCTTTTTAATAAACCACCTTTTAAATTTCTTTTCGTCTTTTTTTAAAGGGTTAATCTCTTTTACGTCGCTTTTTTCGGGTATTGCAACAGGCGCTATAATAAATGCTATAATAAATGCTGCAACGGATGCTGTAACGGGAATTTTCTTCGAGTTACTTGCCTAAATTATGGGCTAAACGTTTTTTAACGCTTTTACTTATATACTTATATTTCGCAAGCTTTTCGAACTTCGCAACGCTTTATTTCCGAATATATTTAAGAACTTTATTAATATGTCGTTTAATCGTAACATTATTTCGTTAATTTTTTAGTTTTAAAGCTTTATATTTTTAACCTTATTTTCGACCTATTAATATTTATTTTTCCGTACTTTAACGTCCTATTTAATCCTATTTATGTTAATACCTAAAAACGTATAAAGTTTATTTAAATTTATTTTAATATATTATCTTTAAATTAAAGTTCCAAACTTTTTTAAATTTGCTTTTAGCCTTTGTTACTAAGGCGACGAGTTATTTTCCACTAAAAATACCTTTTATTTTTCCGCCTATTTTTTCTTACTATAAAATTCTTTATTTTAAAAAATTTCCTAATCGGGAAAAAGTCTGGGGTAAAAAAAAAGGAAAAGGTTATCGTTATTTATATATTTCCGTCCTTTAAAAACGAAACCGTTATCGGATAAGTTATTAATTTACTTAACGGAAAACTTCTTAAAAATTTTGTGTTTTTTTGCCATCATTAACTATTACTTAACTCTTTTTTAAATCGTTAACTGAACAACTCTTTCTTAAGTTTCTTACTTTCTTTATTAACTTAACTCTTAAATTTATAATTAACCACTTCGTATAACGTATTACGGTTGCCAATCAACCAAAAGATACTACCATATTAGCAGTCACAGTAATCGAATACAGGAATCTGGCGTAATTACTTTATGTTAGTTCTTTAAGTTCTAGGAAAGGACTAATTTAGTCCGTAAGCAATCGCCCTTATATACACGATTAGGTGATAAAGGATCATTATTGGACAAAGGCTGTTCCAGGCAGCATTCTGCTGCCTAGCCTGAACAAAGCCCACCAGCCGGTAGCACCTGAAAGTACCAATTGCCGACATTTTTATTATAAAGATAATCGGCTTAATATTATATATATCCGGTATATCTTTTTTATTTAATATATCCGGCAAAGTAATAGGTACGGGTATTGGTATAAAATTATTTTCGGGTTTTTTCTATAAGCGTTAAAGGATTTGGTATTATTTATCGGCTTTTTTTATAGCGCGGTTACGGCAATAAACGTTTTTTTAAACCTTAAGGTTAACGTGCCCGTTTAATAGATATCGGGCTGGAAATTTAATTGCCGGTAAGAACTTAATTAAAGTTAGGAAATTATCGGGCCAGATAATACTTTTATTTTTGCAGTTTAATAATAAGTTATATTTTTTTTAATTAATTAAAACCGATAAAAATATTATGTTCAGTATTTATAATTTGGAAAATTTAATCGGGAAAACGTTATCCGTTAATTTTAAGTATTATAATTATTTAGACTTTAATTTAGCCGGTCAATTATTTTTGGTAATTTTGTAATTAAATTAATTTTTGTAACCGGATAATATAAGTTTATAATCCTTTTTTACTTGTTTAGTAAAAAAAGGGTTAACAAAGAATTAAGTTTATATTTCGGTATTATAAAAGGCGGTAATACGTAAATTAATTTTATTTATTTAGATTTACGTAATTTTAATAAAAGTTTTACATTTTTTAAGATTATTTATTTTCGTTATTATTAATATAAAAAAGATTATTAAGGAGTTTTCCGATAATTTCATTCTTTTTTTAATTCGTTAAAACTAAACGAATTTTTTATTATTTTTACCGTAACGATCTTTTTTTTATTAGGGCAGTTATTAGTTCTATATTTCGTTTTGTTATAATTAAAATATATGTTAACTTTTTAATAACCCTTTTTTTTAGTTTTTAATAAAGGTTTGCCGGTATTACCCGAAGTTTTCGATTTACCGGAATTATTATCTAAACGGGATTTTTTGTTTTTATCTTTTAGTTTATTATTATTTAGGTTATATAATTAGGATTTACGTTTTTGTTAACGTTTTTTATAAACGAGTTGGTTATTATAAGCGGTTATAATAATGCAATTATAAAACTTTTCGTAAATGACGTTAGAATTATAGTTATTTTTAAAAAAGCGTAAATTTAAGTTTAAAGGAATATGTTTTTATAAAACTTATTTTTATTCGTTTTCGGCGATTTTGGCTTTTTAAGCGAAAGCGTTAAATTTAAAAATAAAATCGTAGATATCTTGATTTTTGCCGGACTTAAAGGCGGAGGTACGGAAAGTTTTTTTGGCAGCGAAGATTTAATTCGGGTCATAATATGATAATTTTAATATTTAGATTATTTCGGTTACGTAAAAAAAAGATTACGTGGTTAATTGATAACGAGTTTTAATTGCTTATTCGGCCTTTTTTTTTAAAAGGTTTATTAAATAAATTATGCAAGTTTTTTCGTTTCGAAAAGTTGGTTTATTTATTTCGAATTTATTTGTGATTTTACGGATTTAAGCGTTAAATTTGGTTTTGTTACCGTTAAACTTAGCTAGGTCGTTAACGTAAGCTTTTTTTTCGGTTATAATTAAGATTCGTATTATTATTTTTTATAAATTTGCGGAAAACGGGTTATGTTATTATATTAGTAAAACGAAATATATTGGTATTACCGAAAACGTTATTAATTATATTTTCTTAGTAAGGGCGGTTAGCGTTATCGGAAGGAATAAAGGAATAATAGCTTTGTTTAGTTTAAAGGCGAACAATTTTGTTACGAAGTTTTTAAAGTTTTTCCTAAATATTTTGATTATCGTTAACCATTTCGTTAATTAATTACCTGTCGGGGTTAGTTTTTGAATAGTTATGATTTTAATTTTAATGGTTTTGGTTTTGGTTTAATAAATTTTTTGTTTTTACGGATTCGGTTTTATTTTGCGGTACGTTATTTTTTGCCCTTTTTTTTAAAAAAATATTCGTTATTTTTTATATTTTGGTTTAGGTTTTAAGAAAATATTTCGTTTTTTATATTTTTAATTTTACCTTTAATTAATTTAAGTCGTTTTAAACGTTGATTAGTTAATAGATAATTTTTTTCAATAAATATTTAGTTTTGATATTAATTAATCTAGATTTTGGTTTTGGGTTTAGTTTAAAATACGTTATTTTTCGTTATTACGTATCGACGTAAAAAAGGTATAATTTTTTATTTATTAATTGTTAAGTTAATAAGGAAAGGAATGAATTTAAAATAATATTGCGGCTAGCAAGATATAGCATAGTAATTAGTTTATTAGCGTTATAAACGAAGATTTTAAGTTAAAGAAAAAAGGAAAGAAAAGCAGAATTGTAAAGTACGTAAAGATTTATAAATGTTCCTACTTTTTATATGGCAGGTGGCTAGTTTAAATAGCAACTGTTAGCCCTATGTAACGGTTGCTAGCCTTACGATTTTGTTCTGGTAGTTGCCGTTATAATAGACATTAATCGGAGATTAATAAAGAACATATTATTTTAATAATAATTAAAATAAAGTAAAAATATAACGTTTTCGTTAAGATATTAAGGAGTGTTGTTAGTGATATCCTCGTATTCGGTATTGTCGACCAATTCAGGGAGTGGGTAAATTCAGGAAATGGGTGGGGGACACTAACCTTGGACCCCACCTAATGCATAGACCTAGCAATGCATAAGGATTTCCACCAAAACCCGCGATATATAAAAACCAATAATAAAATAACAAAAATATATAAAATAAAATAAAAGTTATATACATATAAAGGACATTATAATGCACTAAAAACAGGGTTTATATTATATAATTACTTATTAATATTTTTTAACAAATATATAAATATTAAAATATTTATATAATTTTAAATATTTATTAAAATATTAATATTCCAAAATTTAAAAAAATTATTATTATAATTCTATAATATAATAATTGAACTTTAAGTTCATGAATCGTTTAATATTGTAAACGCTTTAAATTTTAATTACTTTAAGGTTATATTATTATATATTATAAAAATACTTTAATTTTTAATATATTAATTTAAATATAAATTTAACCGAAATTTTAGAAAGTTATACAATTTGATATAAGGTATATAATATTAAGTTAAAAAAAATTTTACCGCGTTTTTATATATTAATATAAGGCTAATTTTATATATTTCATATTTAAATTTATAATTATTATATATTTTAAATTTAACTTAAAGTTCCTTAAAAAATTCTATATATATAAATAAATTAATAGTAATTTAACGTCGGTAATAAAATTAGATCGTAATTTAAATTATAATTAATATTTAGTAATTATTTTGAAATAGTTTTAATAAAATCTTAAAAATTTAAAATTTAAAAATTAATTTTAAAGTATTAATATAAATATTAAAACGGAAAATAAAATACAAACCAAAATAAGTAAATATATATATCCGTCATATTTATCAAATTTAATAAATAATAATATAAAATATATTTCCAAATTTAAACGTATTAATATATAATAAAATAAGGCAATTATTTATAATTTCCATTTAATTATACGCAATATAAATAAAACTTTATTATGCAGTATTTTTTATATTTATAATTCGTATTATATAAAAATTAAATAATAAATATTTAATATTTAATTACTTAAAATAAATATCAAAATATATAAATTTATAAACTATATTAACTTTAATTATATTTTAATAACATATTTATATACTTTTATTTGTAAATATAATTATAAAAAGTTTCGTTAACTTAAACTTTTAATTTTTATATTTTCTTTATTATTACCGTATTTCTTTTTTTATTTTGCTTAAAAATTTCTTTCAAATTTCTTAATTATATCATATAAATACTTTATACGTATAAACAAAATAAAGCTTTTTATAAATTCGAAAGCCGTTTTATTTTATCTTCTTTCGTTATTTTATTATTAGCTTTTGTATATCGCGGGTTTTGGTGGAAATCCTTATGCATTGCTAGGTCTATGCATTAGGTGGGGTCCAAGGTTAGACCTTCGCACTCCCATACCTTTCCCACATACAAGAACATACAGAACTGGAGAGATCAATCAGAACAACAACATCACCCCGAATTGCGACCCGTATTTTCACATACTTCATTAAAATCTGCCAAATAAGGTTGATAAATGGATTAGCAGGAAGTTTCTTTACTGGATTCTTTCCTGTTTAAGGCTTATGTCTGCAAACACGTTTTGTATGTCAGCCAGTCTGCCCTCTATCGGGTAGTACTTCTGATCACTGATGTCGGAATCCAGGATATCAAATAATATCCTGTCTTATAACACCTCTGATGCAAGTTGGTAATCCTGCAACAGATCTCACATCAGCATCCAACTTCATATAAGCATGTTAATATCAAGGGTCGTTACGGTAGCTGTATGTCCTGTATGTAATACAGGTGACAGCTGACTGTGCTTCAATGTGACATCTTGCATCCAACAAAGGCTGATACAACCGGGCCAATTAAAAGCACCGTGTCACAAAACAGGAATCCGTTTGGCTCACTAAAATCAGGCCCCATTTTTGAGGTTGGGGCTGCGCCTGCGGGCTGCGCTTGTTCTAACCGGATTAGTTGGCAGTTGGTGCTTATGAGACCAGGTAGTGTCTTGCCATAATGCAGGGGCCTCACATTTTTCGGCACTTGGGTCTGACAGTACTGTCGGCAGTTGGTCTGTCGGCAGGATGCAGCCAGGACACCCTTTGTCCGCAAAAACATCCTTTGATAAGCTAATTATGTATGTAAGGGCGATGGCCCACGGGTTAGATTTGATTCTTTCCTAGAATACATCATTAAGTTACGCCAGATTCCTGCATTTGATCACTGTGACTGCTGACAGGTGCGCTTGTCTGGAACGCCCTGCAGTTACATTGCACCCAAGAACAGGAGGTGATTAGGTAGCGTTCATAAGGAGGTGTGAAGGAAGATACGGGTCGCGATTCGGGGTAGATGTTGTTGTTCTGATTGATCTATTAGGTGGGGTCCGAGGTTAGGGTTACTGCGTAACTAGGTAACTATGTCCTAGGTAGGCTCTGGACAAAATAGTTTGGACACCCCCAACACCCCATACCATAACGTGCCAATTTTGAGAGTATCCTTTTATTTCACCTGCAATTAAATCAACGACGCATCGATGATAATAATTCCTTTTCTAGTATTATATAAAAAGCAAAAAACTGGAGATTATGGTAAATGTTTCAGTATGGTCCTGCGATTTTTCTAGGTTAAATGACGTACAAGTAAATATGGTTTTTCATAGTTACAGAGTGTGGGTGGTGGGGTGTCCCAACTATTTTGTCCAGAGCCTGCCAGTGAGCAGCCCGCCACGTCCCATTCCCTAATTCATGCGCTGGCTTTGGGCTTGATTGGTCCATTTGTCACACCTCATGCAGAGTTGTTAAATGTGAACTCTCAGTATCGGTCACCTGCATAGTTGATATAGACAGAGGTCTTGAGTGGATTTAGTCTCGAGTGTCGAGTACGTCTCATTGCGCGCCTTTACCAATACCGACTTTCGTGGTATCTTTGCTGCTAGGGGTATCTCCAAATAGTTGCCAAAAACATTGATGATGTCTAGTGTACGTTAAGAGAGCTGAAAACACCGCGCAAGGTCTGCTGCGATCTCCTACCCTCCTCCTCCTAAGTACTTTTCAACGTCCGAATTGCCAAATACCTGTTCTCTCAGTTTCTCCAGCCGTTTCCTATCCTCCGCTACCATTTTGCGGACCCTTTTTGCGTCGTACGTTTGCACCTTCTCCTTCTTCTTGGGCACGAAGTCCTTCGGCACTTCGACCCCTATACCCAGATTATCCTCCTTCGGTTTGGCTTTGAGGGGAAACTGTATGCCTTGTTGAGAAGCCCCGAGACCTCTTCTCGCATCCGGGTCCCAGCCCTGCGACTGAAGGACGCTCATGCCCATACGCGAGCGGTCGAGCGCCGAAGGCGGGTGTGAGTGCGCCATGCATACCTGGTGAGCAAGCGATGCCTCGTGCGGCCTTGTGGTTGTTTTGATCTCACTCGGTACTGCTGGGCTTTTACCCAGTGGCAAATTGCAGACTTCGCACACGGTAGGCCTAAGGGGTTCTGAGGCTGCCCTTGAAGTATCTTGAGTGCCGTCCTTAGGCAGGACCAAACTCAAATAGAGGTCCGAGATGGACTTGGACGGCTTCAGATCGGTACTCTCCTCTGTCGTATTGAGACTCCCAGATGAAGCCGGAACGAAGACGACTCGTTTACGCTTCAGTCCTGACCCGAATGGTCGCTTATCTTGGAGTGGGATATCATATTCAGGGTCATCCTCATATGGATCACGGTACCTTTCATGATCCGCCATGGTAGCGGGTATTCTGCGATGAACCTCTATCTCCTAGTGAGGCCGCCTGTGTCGTAGAGTTGACTGAGTATTTCTAGATTATGTCCAGCCGATCAAGATTGTGACGGTGATGAAGTTTGTAGGGGGCTAGGCAGGTCTGATATGTTCAGGTGCATGAGGCGGCGAATGTGGGTCTGGCCGTCGGTCTCTTAGCGTGGGAGCCGCCGCGACGGAGAATCGAAGGCTTGGAAGCCTAATGAGTTTTAAATGTGGACCCGTGTGGCATTACGTAGTCGCCTGCTCAGCCTTATTTACTTTTTAAGAATTTCTTATTTGTTGCAGCTTCCGGCCGAGAACCCCTTTCCCACGACTCTGAACTCCTTGAGCCGCCAGGTTTTGATTCACATAATAGCAATGATGATATGACAGGCTGAGATATCTATATACACGCTGCCTCTTTCTAAACCCACCATCCACCATGGTCCTCCCATTCATAGAAGAGGTTCTCGAGAACGGTTTCCCGTCATGGGTGCCACAGTGGGTGAGGGATCCATGGCTGGTATTCCAGATCGTCGCCATCACTGGCACCCTATATTTTCTCAAGGCGTACAGTAATGGCATGGCGAACCCGGTAGAAACAAAGATGCACGGGAAGGTTGTGATGATCACTGGTGGGACGTCAGGCATAGGAGCCGTTGTGACCAAGGAACTGGCGCAGCGAGGCGCGCAGATCGTGCTACTCACCCGGTTGCCGCCGTCCAACCCCTTTCTGGCCGATTATATCGGCGATTTGCGCAAACAGACCAGCAATCAGATGATCTACGCCGAGCAGGTCGACCTTTCGTCATTACACAGCATTCGGCAGTTTGCGACTAAGTGGATTGACAACGCTCCGCCTCGGCGGTTGGACATGATTATACTATGCGCCGCAACACTTACGCCTCCCGGAAATAAACGCACCCAGACGAGCGAAGGCATCGAGGAGACGTGGATGGTCAACTACCTTGCCAACTTCCACCTCCTGGGAATACTAAGCCCAGCGCTCCGAGCACAGCCGTTCGACCGTGACGTGCGCGTCATCCTCCCGACCTGCTCCACATACATCTCATCCCCGCCGCTCAGCGAGGCATTGGACAAGAAGAAATGGACGCCGAGCAAGGCTTACGCCAGGAGCAAGTTGGCCCTCATGGTCTTCGGGCAGGCTTTCCAGAAACATCTGGACGCATACAAGAGGCCGGACGGACTACCGATGAACGCTCGTGTCGTCTTCGTGGATCCCGGATACTCGCGCACACCAGGCATGCGACGGTGGCTCACGCGTGGAACAATGTGGGGCCTCTGTGTCTACCTGGCTACCTACTTTCTACCTTGGCTCTTCTTAAAGAGCCCCGAGATGGGTGCCGAGTCCATCTTATATGCCGTGATGGAGTCGAGTTTAAGGAGAGAACCCGGCGGCAGGCTTATCAAGGAGTGCAGGGAAGTCGACTTCGCCAGGGTAGACGTAAAAGACGAGGAAATTGCAAAGAAGCTCTGGGAGCACAGCGATGACCTCATTACGAAGACGGAAAAGGAGCAAGCGGCCCTCAGGGCGAAGGAGAAGAAACAGCAAGGCGCCAAGGAGCAGGAGAAAAAGGAGGGGGAGAAAGCCGAGGAGATTGAGTCCTTGGTGAATGCCATTAAGAAGGGCAAGGACGCTGAGAAGAAAAAGCGAAGGAGCAAGAAGGCGTGATAGTAGATGTAATGCCACGCATCGCTTGATTTGCTTTCCAGATGCATTATATAGTGAAACTAATCTCCATATACACTTTATAAACGCATACACTGTCGAATGATAAGGTAATAGAGCGCTCGGGGGGCTTACTTGAACGGCTTAGACACATATTATTACAATCCTCGCACATGATTAGCAATTCATCGTAACTTCTGATGATTCGAACATTACAAGACACTAGGAGAACAGATCCTGTAAGAGGGCATATCCCGTGAGAGGACATTGTATATAAATGTGTTCAAGGGGAGAGAGAATAAGGGGGGATGCTGATAGAAGGGAGCTGGAACATGAAATATTAGAAATGCGCCGCGGGAGAAGGAGAGGGAAAGGGGTAGGAACCGCTGTAGAGGAGAAAACAATGGACCAAGCCTGTGGTCATTAAAATAACTCAGAATTATATGATGGACGCCGGGTTTTCACATAGTAAGGTCTCCAAGGCTTTCATCCTCTACCTATCATCACTGTTCTTCCCGGAGGCAAAGGCCATTACTGGGACAAGATGGTAAACTGAGAGACGCGACTGGAATCACCCAAGATGTCTGCTCATAGAAAGGCGCCTTCCTGCCACCAAGGCGCAGAGGCGGTCGAGACAAGTAAATCTTCGCTGAGCTCTCATCCTTCGATACTCATATGATGGAAACCACCAATTGCTGGCACGCTAAAAGCGGCGTGGGGGGCTGTCGGTGCCCCCACGTTCTGTAATGAAGAGTTGTACTCCCCGATGAACCCATTTTCAGTGTTACAAATCGTGGGAATGAATCGAGAAAGATGGCTAACTGGCAGACTTTATATACATTCTTTTTCTCTTTTGAGTTTTCCATTTAAGTACGAGTGTTGACGTCGGCCTAACTTATTCTAGTCGCGCAATGTAGTCCATTTCACTGACACCTTTTAGCAACGGCTTACTTACTGAGCCTAAAAGCTATCGTTCGGTCACCCTTATTAAGGTCGCCCAGTCATATAGGCGATGTATAACTACTACCGTCTGTACTTTCTCTCCGAAGCAAATTGTATAAAACTTCATGTAGATATAGCATTGATGCGTTAACATCGTCGGTTTTACCTAAGTACGATTTGGGAACTCTTAATGAAGATTACCGGACGGCCCGCCTTCAGGCTTAGTACGTACTTTAAACGTAAACAGTAAGCACCGTAGTATTCTCGACTTGGAGAACACCGTCAGGTAGACAACCCCCACAGAACCCGCTCCCGCTCTCTTAACTACCACCACCCTCGTCTCTCCAATTAGCGGAGAGACCACGCGCCGTCCTTCCTTCCAAGCCACAACAAACATTCCCGGCAACCCACCATACCATTAAAAATTGCCAACGGCCACCAATCCACCACCGTTTATGGCTTCATCTTCAGGCCCGCCTCCTCCGCGGGCTGGTTTCCAGCCCGCCGCGTGGAACCGGTCGCAAGCTACACGTGACGTCTCGAGTCTGCACCCCGTGTTCTTCACGGAGCGGCTGCTGCGCAAGAGGTCGTCGTTCGCGCCGGCGCCGGCGGCCGGGACGAGCCCCGTGGCGCACGGCTACACGTACCACGCTGCTGCGCGGAGAAGCGGCGGCGGGGCTGCTGTCGCGAGGCTATGATGGGTGGCGTGCTTTGCGGTATGAATTAAGAGCGAAACTCGATAGAAATGAGGAGAATGGCGACGGCTACGGCGAGGCTTGTTTGGCTGCTGCTACGAAAATGTCTACCTGCATATGATGGTAGTAGGGCTTGCGGCGACGCGTCGCTTCAGGGAAGGGGGGATTGCCGGTTCAAGGAAGTTGACGTAGACATCTCACCTCTCTCGAACCAGTCTTGGCATGCTTACTTAAGTATGTATGCGGGCACGAACCGAGACTTCATGAACGAGCATTTGTCGGTTATCACGTTGTAACGATACGGAATACATATATAATGAATCCCAGGGTGCGATTTGGAAAGCAGAATCAAATGTACACACGACTGTAATACAATAAACCCCCAGACCCGTTCGATTCACCCTGCTTGGGTATCCATGTTCAGATAACCGTTGAAATGTTGCCTCTTTTCGGACTCCCTAACTATTTTCTGCGCGTGTTAACCCTTCCCTAGACCAACCTGACCTGAAGAAGACCCGACTGGGGAGCCGTCGATGGTAATGTGGTTCCCACTAAGGCAACACGCTCAACCATGCCCTCGAAGCAATCCTGTTCGCCTTGCTAAACACCATCGGAGTTTCCGGGTGCCCCGTCCATTAGTAGATGTATCTCGAGTTAATTCTTGACAGAAATCACAATAGTCACGATGATCAGAGCCAGGACCAGGGCGAGAAGCCCCATGAGCTTGATGTTCTTCCACCACATCCTCCGCTTGAGGCCGCGGCTCCGGACCCTGAACTCTCGCGCGCTGCCGCCCAGGCGGTCCGTCTTGTCCACCAGCAGGTCGATGCGCTCGCCGCGCTCGAGGAGGCCCTCGATGTTGCGGGTCATGATGCCGCGGACGTCGTCGATCTCGCGCTGGACGTTGGAGATGGCGTCGTCGCGGCCGCCGCTGGTGGTGCCGAAGTCGACCATGAGGCTCTTGAGGGATGCGTTGAAGCTGGCGGCGCCGTAGTTGGGCAGATCGGCGAACTCGGTGGTGGCTGGCGGGAACTCGTCGTAGAAGCGGCGGCGGATCTCGAACAGGAAGCCGAAGGGCACGCGCCGCCCCAGCGACGACTCGGCCACCACCAGGAACGTCAGCCCGCCGGCCGACGGCGACGGCGTGTCCGAGCCCGACGGCGCCTCCGCGATGTAGTGGATGTGGTGGGACCCGTGCGTGTACGTCAGCTTCTGCGGCGATTCGTGGTTAATCTTGGGCAGGATGATGGACGCCAGCGACGACGCCTGCGATGATGCCGATGTCGTGCATTCCGAGAGGATAGTAGTGTTGTGCGCTATGCACGAACTGGTGACCCTGTCATCAGTATACACGCATATTGTTATAGATGGTTGTAGATGAATGGTCGAGACGCACTAGAGGAGTGGAGTCTGTGGTGTTGAAGAGGAAGCCATCTTGACAATCGGTCGCTCAATTGGTTGAAGGAGGCGTTTCCGGCTTCGTCAATTATGATGGTGTATCCCGGCCTTTTCTAATGCCGGCGTATCGACAACTATTGGCGTATCTAAATAGAGACTCCGATGCAAGCAGAGCGCCAGATGCGGGAGTGATAGGTTAATGAGAGGTTCGTTGTATGGTATTGAAACTTGCTGGCGACGTTTCCTGTCCGTCAGATGGATTATGATTATTAGTGTGCCTGGGTTCAGCTGGGCCTGCAGGATGATGATGACGACTGGTTTTCCTTTTACTACGTAGTACAATGTAAGTACCTAGTTACGGGGGAAAAGCATGGCACTGGACCCGGGGAGGCTAGCGACAAATATACACCCCTGCCATGAGATGCAACCAAGTGGGACTGAGAATTGGGCTAAGCGGTGGCAAGCCGATAAGTTTGAGAAATTTCCTTATCAGTAACATCGGCCTTTCGTGCGATGTCGACGATGGTGAGAACCGCTTTGAATTTTAGTCTAGGCGCTTCTTCAGGAAGGCAAACCTAGTACGAATTCAACAGGTAGCTCCTGAGCGGGATCTCATTCTAACATGACTTCTCAGGTTCTTCTTATGTTTTTGTCATGTACTCCCTTCTGAGGTCTGGACAGGCTGGCTCAAGCTATAGTTGTGTATTGTTATCACGAGCATGTCGCAAACATGCCTTGGCCTTCTCTACAACACGAGCCGTGGCTCGCTCGGTATGGCCATGGCTTCTTCACGCATTTGCGTCTAATGACTAACGCTAATTCCTATAGAAACCAAAACCGCCGAAGAGCCCTTTCAGAAGTAGTAACCACTTCGCCCAAGGCGGGGGCTCACCAATATTTCAGCCGTCCCTCAACCCCTCGAACGAACAGGATTCGTCTCCAAGCCCAAGGCGCGATCCCACGAAAGCATACAGTGCCTTCCGCAGGCTAGCCCTTAATAGACTCGACTTCCTGATAAACAGATCAGGAAGATGGGATCCTAAACGAGAGGAGTACAAAGCATTTGGCCTCCCATCGAAGCTTGACTTCGACCGAGAGGTTATGCTGTTCAGGGCTGCAATAGAAAAGGCTTGCGATTTGGCCAGCGAAAAGAATGCTACTGGCAGGCTCGATAATCCGCTATTCTGGAAGCTGAGGAAAGCCTTTGTGCAGGGCGAACTTCCCGGCTTAACCGACGAGGTCAATTATGCGTTCCAGAATTTCCTCATGCGGTCGATGTTCCCCAAGAGTATAGAAGCTACCCATAGGAAGATCGCAGACTTCCGCTTCCCCCATGAATGGTTCCCCGCCACGCGGGCTTTGCAGCGCACCATCCATCTTCATGTCGGGCCCACCAACTCCGGCAAGACGTACAACGCGTTGAAAGCCCTCGAAGATGCGCGATCTGGCATATACGCTGGTCCACTCCGACTACTAGCACATGAGGTTTACTCTCGCTTCACAGCCAAAGGCAAGAAGTGTGCCCTCGTCACGGGAGAGGAGCAGCGTATACCCGAGGGCGAAGATCTTTACTTTCGGAGTTGTACCGTGGAGATGACACCTCTGAACCATTTAGTCGACGTCGCCGTGATCGACGAGATCCAGATGATCGGAGATGCCGAGCGAGGCTGGGCCTGGACCCAGGCAGTTCTTGGTGTCCAGGCCAAAGAAGTCCATCTTTGCGGCGAGGAGCGTGCCGTGGAGTTGATCCAGTCCTTATGTAGGACGACAGGAGATAAGCTAGAGATCCACCGTTATCAGCGTCTAAGTCCGTTGCAAACCATGGATGAGAGCTTGAAGAGCAATTGGAAGCACTTGCAGAAAGGCGATGCTGTTGTCAGTTTTTCTCGAGTCGGCATCCATGCCCTGAAGAAGCACATTGAGAAGGAGACGGGGAGACGGGTCGCCGTTGTGTACGGATCTTTGCCCCCCGAAACTCGCGCCCAGCAAGCCGCTCTTTTCAATGATCCCAATAATGACTACGATTTCCTCGTCGCAAGTGACGCTATCGGCATGGGTCTCAACCTAGAGATCAAGCGAGTTATCTTCGAACAGACGACCAAGCGCGACATCAACTCTTTTCGACAAATCTCAACTTCCGAGATCAAGCAAATAGGTGGTCGAGCAGGCCGATATAGGACGGCGTCCCATGCAATCAAATCAGGGTCAAGTGAGGCTTCCGACAGTGATGCAGCCTCGTCCGGCAAGGAACGCCAGGTAGGTCTCGTCACAGCCTTAGAAGACGATGACCTCGCGGTCATCCAGGAGGCCTTCGAACGCAACCCGGAACCTTTGAGGACTGCTGGCATACAGCCCCCGCCGTCTGTCATCGAGCGATTCACCTCTTACTTTCCGCCTAATACGTCTTTCAGCTACATCCTCTCGCGTTTACGGGACATAGCCCAGGTCTCTCCCCGGTTCCACATGTGTCACGCGAAAGAGATGCTCACAGTTGCGGACCTAATACAGCCTTTCCCCATGTCTGTATATGATCGCTGCGTCTTACTCAATGCGCCCGTCTTTCTTAGAGAACCCAACGGTGCCCAGGTCTTGCAGGCTTTTGCAAGATGCATTTCCAATATGGACGGTGGCAAGCTCGTAGATATCCAAGAGGTCAATTTGGAGCTCCTCGACATGGACAAAAACAAGTATCCTAGGGGCCAGGCGGATTATCTGCGACAGTTGGAAACCCTTCATAAATCCATCACGTTGTATCTCTGGCTCACCTACCGGTACTCGGGCGTGTTCACCAGCCAGAACCTTGCCTTCCACGTCAAGGAGCTAGTCGAGAGCAAGATTGACGATTTCCTAGACGCGCTCGACATGACCGGAGAATCACGCAAGGCGATAGCGGCCAGAAACCGGAAGGCAGCTAAGGCCGCAAAGCTCAAGAAGGAGAAATTCCTTGGCGAGGAAGGCTCGAAAGGTGTCCCTGGGCATGAAGGAGTTGGTGATTGGAATGAAGAGGGCCATGGAGAGCCCCTTTACGATGATCCGAAAGAACTAGAGCAAGCCACGAGACTCGAGCCGAAGTCTCAGAGGAACGATCCTTCACCCGGCGGACGAGCGAACCCATAAGAACCGGCATGACAGTGTCTGGGTTGCGAGCTGTAGGCACTTAGCCGCATGTACAACATATAGAACATGTACCATAAACCAATGAGGACAAAAAATACCACTCATTGGTATTAGGCGTGGAACATTTGTATAGTATGGGTCTCGTCCGATGTGCGGTCTACGGGGGTTATACAGACTCTATCTACGAAGTCCGGTCCCTGTTTAGACTCAACCGGCTGGATGTAAGGATCGCGCGGCCTTCCACTTACTGAAGAAAACCTGGAGCCACGGTAACGCGCCTTCCATTTGCAACGAGGTCCGCACTATATGACTTTGGAAGGCACTCCGGGTCCGCAACGACGTGCCGAATTGCTGTTGTTTCCCCGACCTTTGGAACTGTGTTCTTGCCAGCTACATACTCCGGACCGCAATATCGACCGACACAACAGCAGTGGCAAGTGTTTGAGCCCACCCTCTGAAACATATCTAGGTGCCCAGTACCTATAGATATACACTTTATAAATATCATACCGTCTCTTTTGCTGCTACGAAAGTGATTTCTTTGGGCCGTTTTTGGGTCACAGGAGACTACCTATGAGCAACCTTCACCTATGAAGCCACCAACAATGAGCCTTTTTCCTGCTTGCATACCATATTCTTTGACCACAAGATATTCCTAGATTAACATTTAATATAGCCATTTCTCCAACCGTCAGTCCTCTACACAGGGAGAACGACCAATTCAGCATGCGCAGTAACAGTGACGAAGTCAGTCCTAGGACGCCGGAGCGGCCAAGACACAGGAGAAACAGTGGTAGCTAGTTCGGTACGCGTGTCGTCTTCGGCGTCGATGGCCCAGTGAGCAACCCGGCCTCCATAACCCATGCCAACGTGCCAGCCTATGCAAACCCACCTATGATTCCAGGCGTAGGTGCCGGGCGAGCTCTAACCGCCAAGCGAAGCCTCCGAGAAGGGCTGTCCCATGCACACGCGACCAGCCCCAAACCGCAAGTATACGACCCCCCTCGCTCTCCCCGGGAGGGCTGCGAATGGGTTTGGTTCCCCGCGGGCTACTGGGCGGAGCGCGAGATCGTCGAGAGCCCGCCCGCCAGGAAGGCCGACTCCAGCGCCTGGCCGACCTTAAAATGGCGCAAGCGCTCCGCTAAGGAGACCTCGAGCGGCTGGACACCGGACGAGCCGGAGAGCTCGCCCCGGACGCCGATTGACGGCCCATCACCTCCAGCGACGACTAAACCGCGACAGTTGCCGCCGCTCGCCAGCCCGTACTTGAGCGAGCAGGCCCACGTCCAGAGCCTGCAGCAACCAAACCTCTACCTGCGGCGCCGCACGAGCAGCACCGACAGCGAGTCCATGCTCTCACTCATGGAGCAGACGGGGGCTAAGCCCAAGCCTCCCCTGACTGCGCCGTGGCCGGGTAAAGAATCGGACGCGCAGCAGACGCAGCGACGATCGTACTTCCACTTCCGGCCAAGCGGCGAGAGCACGTCCTCGTCCATCGCCACACCGTCTGGTCGACCCGCCAACAGACCGCTCTTGAGTCCCCGCGCCAGCGAGCTCGCGCATGCGAAATCTCTGCAGAGGCGTCCACCTCTTCTCGGGAAGCCCAGCAGCGAAAGCTTTACCACGGCCGTTACGAGACCCGATGATGAAAGCGTTCCTGAAATCCGTACTAGCTCGCCGGTCAGTTCCAGGAGGCAATCAGGGGCTAGCGCACTACCCAACTCCCAGAGACGATCAGAGGAGACAACCAAGTCGTCGCAGCCTGGCATCGGTGTTGAGGAAGCTAAACCCAAGCAATCTTTCATGAAGCGGTTGAGGTTCGAGAGCAGGCCTGTAAGTCATGCTTCCCGCCCCACCAACCCATGTCTACCAGTTTACTATGTTGTGGCACTGCAAGGCAGCGGAAAACTGACAGCATTGGCATATGATATGGACGGGCAGAAACTGAAGAAAGCCCGCACCGAAGCCGGAGAAGGTATCGCCCACCTCACGCGCATGCTTGCCCAGGAAATGGCCCATGCTCCCCAGCCGCAAATTCCGAACAAGAACCGCCTCGCCTCTCTGCGCGAGGACGCAAATGGGAACTCGGAGTCTAAGCCGCGTTCCCGCAAGCTGTTCGGCAAGGGTGCCTGGTACCACAAGACGTCGGCCGCCTCCAGCACAAGTCCTTCAGGCTCGGTGCACGATGTGCTCAGAGCGGGATTACCGGAAGATACGGCAAATTCGGAATTCGAACCTTATCGTAAGCCCCCCCGGACCCAGCGGCACTGGTGTGGCTACTAGGTTGCGCGTATAGAGGGGACGACCGACTGACTCGGACTTCGTAGCAGAGTCGCATCCTTGGTCCTCGTTATTCCCTGGCGGAGTAAGTATACCACACACGGAAGAAGTTTAAAATATCGAATTTCTCAGTACCGTATGATGCGGCGCTAACAGTGCTCTTCGGTCGCAGGAGGCAAGACGCCTAAAGACGCCCCCGCTCCGCGAGGGCACGGCCGGGGGCCCAATGTCCTTCTTCTTCAACATCTCAGCGCCCGGCGGCGGGGCCAACAACGCCAAGAGCCAGCAGGACTCGCACAGGAGCAGCAGCAGCGAACGCCAGCAGAAGCAGCAGAGGGAGGCGCCCCCTGCGACTCGTGCGACAACACCGCAGCACGCCCCGCAAGCGAGCGGCTCCCCGGACCAGTACCGGGCCCTAAGGCGGGCTACGCCGCTGTCGGAACATGCCTTGGGCGGCATACTCCGTCGGGCGGGCGCGGCGACCACACAGACGACGCAGATGCGGACGCAGAAGGAGGCGCCCAACGGCAGCGGAAAGACGGAGTGGTGGGAGGTGCCGGTCCCCGTACCGAGCTACGAGGACATGGCGCCGAGCGCGTTCCAGTTCGACCTGCCGGAGCACCTGCCCAGCAGCCCCATGTGCCCCGCAAACAAGAAGCACAAGTCGGGCGGCACGGGCGTGTGCGTGTACCACGGCCGGCGCAAGAGGAGCAGCGAAGTGGTCGGCGGCGGCGATGAGGCGGATGACAACAGGGGCAGGGTGGACGTCGGTAGTGATCTGTGGAAGTAATGAGCGGCCAGCTGGACCATTGGTCCGGGGGCGGCGGGATTCCCGATATCCTTATGGGAAGGACCCAAGACTGATTGTAGGCACTTTGGTTTGTGCTGGGGGCGTACAGATTACTATTAGCAAAGTAGAACGTGGTGTTGCTGAATGCCCTTTTCCTGCTTGAGCACTGTACATGGTATGAAAACAAAATCCATGATACGGAACGTCTTATTCGACTGGATTCATATATTTATTATGCGAAAAACTTGCAGGCCTACCTAATACTATACATGCGACCCCTGTCGCTTCCTAGGATATCACATGCGAATTCGCTTCGCCATCCACATCGCACTAGGAAACACATAACCTAGTCATTCAGGTCATCGTGAAATACCACACTCGTACAGACATATGTCGCGCTCGTAACGCAAGCAAGCGGAGCGGACCGTCACGGCACCTATTCATACATCTATGGACAACATCCCCTTTCAACAAAACCGTTACCCAAATCTAGCCTCAGCCTCATCACAAGCGCCTGGTCAATTAGTCCTGCGTCTGGACCTTGTGGTCGCCCTTGACGGCCTCAGCGTACGTGGGAGGCGGGTGGCTGTTGTTGCTACCCTCGCCACCGTTCTGCTGGGGAGGCACCGGCGGGGAGGACGAGACGCCGCCGGTGCTGGTGGTGCCGTAGTTCATACAGCCCTGTTGCTGCGGCTTGGGCTGCTGCTGCTGCTGCTGTCGTCGCGCACCATCCGGCTGCACGAAGATGTATGTCACGCGACCGCCCTCGGCGTCCTGCGGCAGGCCCTCGTACTCGTCCTCCTCGTCCGGGAACTTGGCGATGATGTACCAGGCGTGTATGAGGCCGGGGACCTGTTGTCGGGTTAGTTGGTTGGCAGGACGCGGGAACGCGACTGAGGGAACGGTAGGTGGGCGAAGAGGGGTGGCGTACGTAAGCGAGCGTAAAGAGTAGTATGTTTAGCAGCGAGTCGACGGAGCAGAGACCCCTCTTTACCCAGACTGTTCACATACGTCGGTTAGCTCTGAAGCTGCGAAGTGTACCTGTTTCGTAGAAGCCGCTCAAATGCCTGGTGGTAGCCTGTGGTTGTGTCTACTCCGTCACTCGCGATGCCTTGAGACAGGTAACGCAGGCAGCAGACGAGCATGTAGAAAAGAGGGCAGGCCCCGCAGTGGATGACGTACCGGGTAGGGGTGGGAATAGGATGGCCAGGAAGCCGAGGAAGATGTCCGAGGTGCACATTTGGCGTCGTGAGGGTTATGGGTTTCTGTAATTGAAACGTGGATGCGATATCGCGACGGATAATACAGTAGATGGAAAGAGCTGGCGATGCTGGTGATGGGACGAGTTGAGCGGAGGGGAGCGAAAGTGGTCTTAGGTCATACTGTAGGAACGAACTTGAGGGAACTTTCAAGGCAACAACAAAAGCAGGTGATCCAGCTGACGTCTTTGGCAGGTAGGTTACTCACCTATGATGGAAAGCACCGTGGGGCTGATGTTAGCGTGGTCCGGAAGCTGCACAACGTCTGGGGGCGGAGACTAGGAAGTACCGTCTAAATGCATTAGGTACATGGATAAGATGCTGGATCTAGTTGGTTGTATGTAGTGTACCTGGTAGGATAAAGTACATCATCATCTGTATGAAGTGCACCGTCTCGTAGGCAGCCGGGAAAGCTTTTCAACGGTCTCATTGGTAGGTAGCCCATTTATGAATCTCATAGTTGGCAGGGATACTACTTGGTACAGAGTATAAGATTCTTCTCACCTATAAGACTATGCAAGTAGGTAAATATACCTGTTTTGTAATTGCACAACTGACTAATTCATAGAGATCCTTACGGCAATCTCGGATTTGGCATGTTTTATACTGCTGATTATGTAACTCAAGTTAAACTAATTGCATGAAAGGCTTAATGTGGGGGGCCGCGCCGGTACGTACTGTAGATAGCTAAAACTAAAACTCCATCGGTAAATCAACTATCAAATTACTATCAACTTCGCCGCCGCCGCCGAACAACCACGCATTCTCTACCAGCGGCAACACCATTGACACTAGAGCCATGGACGACCTCGAGGAGCTCGAGCTTCTTTCGCTCGTTTCCAAAGTTACCTCCGAACTACAAAACCATCTTGGTATATCCGAAAAGACCCTTGCCGAGTTCGTTATCTTTCAACGGTTAGGATGCAGCTTTTCCGAATGGAAGGCCAAGTTGGCCGAGATGGGTGGCGCCACCTGGCCCGACAGTTTGTACGACAGTATCGACCGCTTAGTGACGACGATGCATCCCAAGTTCAAAACCGCCCAGAACGGGGCAGCCGAGCCAGAGGACCCGCCGACCCGGACGCAGCAGGAGAAGGAGTCTATTTTCAAGGGCCTCAGTATCCCGGATCGGGAGATACCCGCGCAAGAAGATGGAGATGCTATAGACGATACCCTTGCGCTACTAGAAGGTCTCGAGGGCAAGGCGCGCGACGCACACCCGCAAACCGAGAGATCATCGCGGAAACGTAGCAGGAGTCCCGACGGGGTCGACGCGTCGGATTCGAGACATCGGAGGAAGGAGAGGTACCGCTCTCGGGAACACAGGGACAGGGACAGGGACCATAATGGCGAAGACGATGGCTACGAACATCGTAAAGCGCGTAAGGAACGGAGGAGGAGGCGGGACGACGACTACGACGACGACGGCGATTACAAGTCCGACCGCAGAGCGCACAGGAGGCGGGATGATGACGATGACGACAGGCTTCGCCGCGCCCCCGAACCAGAGGTGGACGACTCGCCGGTTTTATACAAAGTCTACGACGGTCATGTCACGGGCGTCAAGGAGTTCGGTGCTTTCGTCAACTTACATGGTGTCCGAGGCAAGGTGGACGGCATGGTTCATATTTCAAATCTGGTCCAAGGCCAAAGAGTGAATCACCCATCAGACCTTCTCACAAGAGGCCAGAACGTCAAGGTTAAAGTTATCAAGGTCGAACCCAACAGGATAGGGTTATCTATGAAAGACGTCGATCAGGAGACAGGCATGGACCTTGCACCCCAAGCTCGCATCATGACAGGCGCGAACATGGAGAGCCTTGGTGGTCGCGGCAGAAATGGCTTCAAGGACGATGCAGACACCAACCTGCAGTCACTCTCTAATTATGCCAGCCAGCCCAGACCGCACAAGAAGAGGATGACGTCTCCCGAACGATGGGAGATTCGCCAACTTATCGCCTCCGGGGTCGCCAAGGCGTCGGATTATCCTGATCTTGAAGAGGATTATAACGCGACTTTGCGAGGAGAGGCTGAGATGGAGCTGGAGGAGGAGGTCGATATCGAGGTTCGAGAAGAAGAACCCCCTTTCCTGACTGGTCAGACAAAACAGTCATTAGAGCTCTCGCCAATCAGAGTAGTGAAGGCTCCTGATGGGTCTCTGAACCGTGCTGCCATGTCGGGCACCGCGCTGGCGAAGGAACGAAAGGAATTGCGCCAACAGGAAGTTGAAGAGGCAGAGAAAGAGTCGAAGACGGATCTCTCTCAGCAGTGGCAAGACCCGATGGCAAATCCAGACCAGAGGAAATTTGCCAGCGATCTGCGCAATGCCAAGGCGAACACGAAACCCGAAGCCGTTCCAGAATGGAAACGTGCCATAGCGCCAAAGGACCAGTCTTTCGGTAAACGTACAACCATGTCTATCAAGCAACAGCGCGAAAGCCTCCCGGTCTTCGCCTTCAGGAATCAGCTCATCGATGCTGTTAGGCAGAACCAAATCCTGATCGTCGTAGGAGAGACTGGTTCTGGAAAGACGACGCAGTTGACGCAGTACCTGGCTGAAGCTGGGTTTACTGAAAACGGTGTCATCGGATGTACGCAGCCACGTCGAGTAGCAGCCATGTCTGTTGCAAAACGTGTCGCTGAGGAGGTCGGCGTCCAGCTTGGACAGGAAGTTGGGTATACGATCCGGTTCGAGGACTGCACAAGCCCTGCCACCAAGATCAAGTACATGACGGACGGTATGCTGCAGCGTGAAATCCTGGTGGACCCCGATTTGAAGAGATACTCGGTTATCATGCTCGACGAGGCCCACGAGCGTACTATAGCAACCGACGTCCTTTTTGGGCTCCTGAAGAAGACACTGAAGCACAGGAGGCCTGACCTGAAGATCATCGTGACATCGGCGACATTGGATGCTGAAAAGTTCTCGGCATATTTTAACGAGTGTCCCATCTTTACTATCCCGGGAAGAACGTTCCCGGTCGAGATCCTTTACTCCAGAGAGCCGGAAAGCGACTACCTCGACGCGGCCCTCGTGACGGTGATGCAGATACACCTCACTGAACCTGCAGGCGACATCTTGCTGTTTCTTACAGGACAGGAAGAGATCGACACCGCGTGCGAGATTCTGTTCGAGCGCATGAAAGCCTTGGGTCCTAACGTCCCCGAGCTTATTATATTGCCTATCTATTCTGCGCTTCCAAACGAAATGCAGTCCAGGATTTTTGAACCTGCCCCCCCCGGGAGCCGCAAGGTGGTTCTGGCAACGAATATCGCGGAGACGTCCATCACGATTGATCATATTTACTACGTGATCGGTATGTATATGCTCCAGGCCCCGTGGGAAGGAGAGTGCCAAACACGTTCTTCATGTAGAACAAAGTTGAAAGCTTTTGTCAACTTATTAGAGTAAATTTTACTGACATCACTTTGATAGACCCGGGTTTCGTGAAGCAGAACGCATATGGTAAGTAAATTTTCAGGCCACAGGCCATCGGCCCCTATTTTGCCCTATTTTGTCCCTGAATCAACTCAAAAGAAAGTAGTTACTGACTCGGTTTGTAGATCCAAAACTGGGCATGGATTCCCTGGTGGTGACGCCGATCTCTCAGGCCCAAGCGAACCAGCGTGCTGGTCGTGCTGGACGGACGGGCCCCGGAAAGTGCTTCAGGCTTTACACAGAAGCAGCTTTCCAGACGGAGATGCTACCCACCACGATCCCGGAAATCCAGCGTCAAAACCTATCCAACACCATTTTGATGCTCAAAGCGATGGGCATCAACGATCTCATCCACTTCGACTTCATGGATCCTCCACCTACCAATACCATGTTGACAGCCCTCGAAGAACTTTACGCCCTTTCGGCTCTTGTAAGTAACTTCTAACGTCATCTTTCAGCCCTAGTATTGTAGTGCATAAGCAGAGGTTCCTTTTCAAGGGATTGCGAGAGAATGTCTAGCATATCTCGGCACCCGCATTATCTGCCTTTTTACCTATTAGAGAACGGTGCTGACTTCAGTTCTTCCAGGATGACGAGGGTCTGCTTACGCGACTTGGCCGCAAGATGGCTGACTTCCCCATGGAACCTTCCCTGGCAAAGGTTCTTCTTGCGGCGACCGATCTTGGCTGCTCTGACGAAATTCTGAGCATCGTCGCCATGCTTAACATTCCTACAGTTTTCTATCGCCCAAAGGAGAAGCAACAACAAGCCGACCAGAAGAAAGCCAAATTCCACGATCCACATGGCGATCATCTTACTCTACTTAATGTCTATAACGCATGGAAACAAAGCGGCTATTCGGCGCCCTGGTGTTTCGAGAATTTCATACAAGCGCGGTCCATGAAGCGCGCAAGGGATGTCCGCGAACAAATCATAAAAATCATGGAACGGTACCGGCACCCCATCATATCGTGCGGGCGCGACACCCAAAAGGTCCGGCAGGCGCTCTGCGCGGGCTTTTTCCGCAACTCGGCGCGCAAGGACCCGCAGGAGGGCTACAAGACGCTCATCGAGGGCACGCCGGTCTACCTGCACCCGAGCTCGGCGCTGTTCGGCAAGCAGGCCGAGTGGGTCATCTACCACACGCTCGTGCTGACCACCAAGGAGTACATGCACTGCACGACGGGCATCGAGCCCAAGTGGCTCGTCCAGGCGGCCCCCACCTTCTTCAAGGTCGCGCCCTCGGACCGCCTCAGCAAGCGCAAGCAGGCCGAGCGCATCCAGCCCCTATACAACAAGTACGCCGGCGAGGACGACTGGAGGCTCAGTGCCCAGCGGAAGACGGGCAGGTCCGGGGGCGGCGGTGGCACGTGGGGTTAGTCAGGTTGGGTAGGCGCTTTTGTGTATTGGTGGATTGCTTACTCATAGCGGGACCCGTCGGTTAGAAGATACCTTAATTAGAGAAATTTGCGAAAGCATTGGTATACGGCGTTCTATCTTTAGCTGGGATGAAGAGGATGAAGAATTTCTTGTACGGGTTGACATGGCAAATACCACCACTCGGTCAAGGTGCCATTGGACCACCTATTCTACCTCGCTTTTGATGCTTATTGTCTTAAGGGACCCTCACCGAGGCCATCTGTGGTCATACACAAAAGAACCCTAGAGGTCAAGCGACATCTCAGTGAGTTATATGTGGAGTTCTATTGCTATTAATTATACAGGACGAGAAACTGCTTATTCAAAACGTGCGAAAGTAATCCCGCACCAATCCATCCACCCATCCAAAGTAATAACACAGTAAATATCTATCAGACCCTCGGAGCGGAGCGTTGCGCGGCCGGCACTTTCGACTTGTTAGTACAGCAGCCCCCTACGGGCGATGCGTCCCAGGTTAGGGACGTCGTAGGCGCCCCGTCTGGCGAGCGACGACGCGGCCGCGTCGTCGCCCGCGGCGGCCAGGATGACGTCGGCCCAGGTGACGTTCGAGTACAGCGGCATGTCCGACTCGCACACGGTCCCCGGGTCCGGGAGGCTGCCGTTCAGCCAGTACGCCGCCGTGGTCTCCAGGGTGCAGAGCGACGGCACGGCTAGGGAGGAGTGCTAAAGGTTTTTACGATTAACCGTCAGCTTTTTCCTATGCATTAAGTACCTATGACCGGGTGGTGATCGTTTTGTACGACGGATTTTGCAACGGCAAGGGCTGGGAAGGGAAAGGAAAGGAAGGGAAGGGAAGGGAAAAGAAGGGAAGGGAAGGGAAAAGAAGGGAAGGGAAGGGAGAGGGGCCACACGTACACCGTAGCCATTGACCTCCAGGACGACGCTGCCCTCGAACCCGGAGCTGACGTTGTACGCCGAGACGAGCGGCGTGTGCGCGTCGTACGTGTTGCCGATGAAGAGGACGGGGCCGCGCGTGCGCACGCCGTCGAAGCGGCCGCCGTACCGCTCGCGGGGCTCGATGCGCCACTGTGCGCACGTCATGGTCACGGATGGCGTCACGTCGCCCATGATGCGGCTCGTGGCGTACAGCCGCTCGACGGCCGGCATCACGTCGTCGAGCGTCGCGGCCCGCACCGTGCGCTCGCCACAGTGGATGCCGTAGAGCGCCAACAGGGGGCGCATGGACGCACGGAGGACCTCGGGGTTCAGGACATCGCCGCCCGCCGTTTCCGCGATGATCCTCGTCAGCGCCGGCACGTCGCCCGCGAGCACGAGGTCCAGCATCGCCGCCAGCGCCGGCCACCCCGACGGCGAGTACAACGCCTGGGTGATGACGCCCTTCAGCGAGGAGTAGTCGAGCATGAAGTTGCCCACCGCAAGGGGTCGCCGCTTGAGCGTCTCCAGGGCGTCCCACACCGCCTGCTCGAGCTCCGCCGCCGTCGTCCCGTTGCCGTTGCGCCGCGCCAGGGCGCAGTTCTCCGGCGCCGCGACGCACCCCTCGAAGATGGCCGAGAACACCTTGTCCGAGTCCGTCCACTCCTCGAAGTCGCTACACGATAGAAGCGGCGAGAGTTAGTATCCGATGCTTTACCGGCCTGTCGGCGCCCGAATCCTGAATAGGGGGTGGTAGGTTGACATGTGGGAGAGGCTTACGCGAGCGCATGATAATACTCGTGGGGATTCTGGACACCGTCCAAGATCATCTTATCGACCCTGTCGGGGAACATGGCGGCGACGGTGGCGCCCAACGTCGTCCCGTACGAGAAACCTAATGAACCGGGCGTCAACCATCGCGGACCACCATCCGCCTATGTCGCAGCTGTAGTGGAGTGGCACCATCCCGGCCGCGTCCTACTCACCCCAGTACCTGAGCAATCCATCGTCCTCCAATGCCTCGGCGACCCTCATCAGGTCCCGTGCGACGAACGCCGTGCTGATGAGGCTACCGGTCTCCGCCGCCCTCTCGAAGCACATGTGGGCGTTGATGGCCCCGCGCGCCCACTGCCGGCCCAGCATGACTTCGGAGGCGTTGCTCGGCTGAAGCTCGTTGACGGCCAAGAACATCTCGGCGTCGTTCTCGAAGCACCAGAACGGGATCGTGTTACCGGTGCCGCTGCGGATTGGTAAGACTCGTCAGTGATATCTCCGGATGATAAAAGGGGGGGGTGGTCTCCGTCGAGCAAAAGTCCCGTTCCGAGACTTGGAGAGCCTGGGTTTGTTTCCTTACCGTGGGTCGAAGGTGACGAGGTCGTGGGAACCACCGGTGAGCCTATGTCGATGTAAGCGCCGTGACTCGGAATAATTTGGCTCTCTTCCTTCACGAGAGTTTCCCCTTACGCTTGTAGTATCGCCGCCGTGTCGACGAGGGATTGTCTTCCAATATCGCCAGGGCCCCCGAAGTTGAACTGGATGCTGCCCTGGGATGGCTGCACCGCCGCGGGAACCCTGAGGAGCTGGAGTCTAAGAGTCTCATTGGAGGTCGGATTGGTGTAGTCGAGGGGGACCCGCAGGTCACCGCACTCTATGGCGGTGTTGTTATAGGTTTCGACGTCATCGCAGGGGCCCCAATGGATCCTGGAGGCCATACATTTTCCGCCCTGTGCGACGGCTAAGGGGAAGAGCAGGAACGAATGTCGAATGGAAACCATTTTCGTCAAAGACCCGGAGAGCTGGTACGATCTCTAGGTGTGAGGGTGATAGATTGCACTGAAAACCTCACTTCCATGGTGTCTCGGGCAGGTCCTCTTATAGTCCACGGGGGCATCAGCGCTCCTCGGCCACATCGTGTGTTATACGAGGACTACATCGTGTGAATAGGTGCTGCAGAGCTGAGCAGTAACACAAAACACAGCACGATAGCTGTCTAGGCGGGATTTCCCGGATGAGCCTAATTGCTCGGCGGCATATCAGGGGCCAATATAACATTTTGGGTCGGGCATTGTGATTGGTGCATATGGGGCTTGGCGCCGATACGCGTATCCCAAAGAGGAAATACGAAGTATCGAGGTCGACGACGATCGATATCCGCCTCGCCGATCGATAAGCACTGTCAGCATTGATGCCTAGCATTCGGTATATCTACATCGTTTTTCCATTTCGGGCCTAATTATCAACATCATGTCCATCAACGGAGAAGACAGGAAATGAGCATTGGTTATGATCTAAGCCGTCAATGCCTTGTCTTACCTTCAATTGCTGACAGGGTGTAAGGTATGCATTTTGCGACGTCTGCCGTCGTACCTAGATTTTGTGGGTTTTCTAGAGGTCGATTTTCGATTCCACCTCGTTCGCCTTCCAATCCTGAGTTTTTCCATCGAGAAAAGTACTTGGTAGGACTGGTCGGTGAGAGTCCAGCTAGGGGCAGTGTCGAAATCCCTGCGCGACCACCGGTAGCTAGATGACCAAGGCTGTGCATGCTCGCTGTGGCATACATCTTCACGACCTGTGAACTTGTATTTATGTCATTCCTCAGCAGTCAGACCTCATCCGCGCGAAGCGAGCCAGTCTCCGGTGACCCCCCCTGCCCTAGCTTGGATACTGGAGTGGAAACATGATCCATTTCCCGAGGCATCGGAGAGCGGCTAAATATCACACTAAGCAAGCCTTCTTTATCGGATTGATATCTGTTCCTCTATAATCTGAGGTGCTTTCGAGGAAGACAGGATTCTGATAGGGATGGGATGTTAGGAAACAGGGATACACTATGAACTGAGTCCTGGGTCGGAGCACCAAGGTTCCCATAATTCGAATGGGGGGCTACTATGTAGGGGATTACACCCTAACAAGTCCCAAAGGATACTCTATCGAATGCGATAAGGGACCCTCTAAGGTTCTGCCAGAGCCCACCAACAACTAGGACATCGTCAGCGAGGCTGCCGGAAAGCTTCCTAGTCTTGGACTTGAGGGGTTGGCACATCGGCTGTTACGGAACTGAACTGTGACTCGCTCATACTCAAATCTCTGTAGAACTCTGGATATAGATCACGGTTAGTCTCCGCCGAAAGGTTGAATCTCATGCGTCCGTTCGCCGCTTCATGAAAAGGGGTCGATGGTTTCGAGACCGGTCCTTATACCGCTGCCCCGACAGAAGCACTAGGGCGTTGCCATGTTATAGAAATATCAGACTCTTTCCTCTACAAAAACAGGCCCGCCGAAGATGCCACAGCTGCAGCCCCGAAGAGTTGAACAGAGCTAGACGCTGCATTCTTGCATTTGTGGGAGACTCAGCAGAGCACCCCATATTGCGGCATCTGGAGACGTGTAGGTCAATATAATAGTCGATAAAACGAGACGTTGAGGTGTACACTAAAGTTGACCCGCACCACTCGCAGGCTTACAATTCTTCACCAGGGGTACTACATAGCCGAGGCGAACCAAATATATGCAAACCATATACTGAATAACTCCAAGAATACACGTTGGAGCGTTGGCGTATCGTCGTTGATACAATGAGTGTTTTACGGTACGAAGGAAATACGGGATAGCCCTGGAATGCTGAATTCGGGCGCCAAGACAAACGACTAGGCAGAAGCAGAGTGTAGTTTCAACCGGTTAACGAACGTATATACATACATACAAGCTTCGACCCAAAGTATATACACGAAGATAGTCATACATGCGGAATGGAGATGGCTCTCCGTCCTTTAATATCAAGCCCTTCCACCCCGTGAAAGGTGTAGTGTTGCGCTGGCCACGCAACGCAGTAGCGCTAGTGCAGCATACCTAGCTATAGCGCGCGCAGTCAAGGAAGTACCGAAGCCTCCTTTAGTCCCGGAGGACGATGTCGAGGTGTCCGCCGTTGCCCCAGCCCTGGCAGCCGCCGTCGGGGTTGATGCCGTCCCAGGAGCCGTAGGTGGCGCCGGGCTGGCTGCCGGCGTCGCAGTTGACGAGGTCGTAGGTGCCGGACTCGCCGCAGGTGAGCATGTTGTTCTTGCACCAGAAGGAGCAGCGGTTCATGTCGGAGACGCAGCCGTTGTCGCGCACCGTGATCTCCATGTCGTTGCCGTCCATGTTGACGAGGCGGCTGACGTCGACCGTCGCCCAGTCGCCCGTCGTGAACTCGCCCCATGTGTTGTGCAGCTGGCCCCACTGCGACAGCGTTGTCGTGTGCCCGTACAGCGCGCCGAACGCCCCCGACACGTCCCGCGTCAGCGAGATCGTCACAGAGTCGCCCGTCCGCGGCAGCGAGTACGAGATCTGCGGCTGCCGCACATTCATGAAGGATGCTGCAAAAAGTGTTAGTTAGAACCTCTTCGTGTGCACTGACTGGTTCAAGTTGGGTGGGGGTGGGGGGCGGAGTCGTAGTTACCTTCGTAGTCCCCAGGGGGGAAGTTCCAGATGATGATGGTCAGGGGCACATCCGCAACCCCCGGGTAGCTGGCGTCGTTCGTGAAGGTGAAGGTGTACTCTCCGTCGTCGCCGATCCAGATCAGCCCGTTGTTCCACGTCGGGTTGACGCCCTGGTTGGCCATGCCGATCCGGGACATCCAGTCGCAGTCCTCCAAGGTCAAGCCGAACGCAAGGCTGGCACAGTTAGGTGCACGCAGAATGGAGTCGACAAGGGTCTGGTTGCTGGGATGCTTCCCCTCACTGTAGGCACTGTTAGCCGGTGTTCCCTCTTACGGCGCTGGAGTACTTGCGCTGAGAAGCGGGCGATAGGCAGCGGCGGGGCCGGCATCGTGGCGGTCGGCTCGGAGGCAGTCGGCATGGAGGCGGCAAGCCCAACAAGCCCTAAGACGGCCGTAGTCACTTTTGAGGAGAACATTGTTATAGGATAAGTGTTTTTTCCTTTTTCTTTTCTTTTTTTAGCAACAGCGGGCTCTGTAGAGGAGTAGCTATGGTGATATCTAAGGAGTGGTAGTCTGTATAGACCACTAAGGAGTGTATGGACCGTTAAGGAGTGAATAGAGTTAATCGGTTCGAAAGGAATGGCTAAGTGAGTATAACACCTGTGAATGACTGGCACCTCTAGAGACTCTGCAGATCCCAAGAACTCGATGGTTCAGAGATGTGAGCTCTTATATGTTTCCATCAGCGTGGGCCAGTGCCATGCCCCCAAACATGGGTGCCTCTGGATCAAGCCCCTCTGACATCGTCTAGAACCGCATGGTCCACTCGGACCGACATCCCTAAATGAGATGTTTCTTTTCTGTTGTTGGACAACCGAACTCACGATGGTGCCGGAAGGGGAAGGTCATGCTTGCGCCGCCCCTCCGCAGGACCAGACGTATTGGGTTGTCAGCCTTCCATCCTAGTAATCGATCGTAAACCAGGCCACATCTCGGTTGTATCGTGTGGTTCAGTGTTCAGCTTTGCGGGTTATAAGGAAACCTGCAGCACCAAAGCTATAGTGAAAAAGGTAAATCCATCTCTCACGAGAATCACAGCTAGTAGTAAATGGCAGAGTACATATTGCCAATAGATTTTTCTGATCAAGGGTTTGGAAGAGCTGATTACCATGAAATTTCCGAATGACCAACGGGAGAAGCCGCATGCCACCTTCTCAGCCCTAAAACCAAGACAAGGAACAGTCAGCAGATAGTAGATCCGGCTGGGAGCCGAGATCCAGCGAACATCGAACTCGAACCAGTTGCTTCGTTAGCGAGCATGGTCATCGTAACGTAGCGGTCCTGCATCGCCATTGGGCGGATGGACGCTAGGAAATAAGCGTATCTCCGAGGTACGTAAACCGCATCGAGGCTTTGACCGAGATCCTGCGAGTAAGCAGCCTGACCAACGGGCTGAAGCTGGACTGGCGTCTCCACGTTTTCCTTCGTTCGGCGGCAGCCTCCACTATACAAGATCGAGGTGAAGACTCAAGTGCTTAGTTTTCAGCCGACACTTTCTAGACCCGACCAATCCACTGGTAACGCGCGGGCCCCGTTGTGTGATTAAGTTGCCTCGCCGTCAGAGACCGAGCAACTATGACTGATGGTTTGGTTTTGCTTGACCTTGTAATCTAGCCATGTAGAGTAGGCGGTGTCAAAGAGGGAACAGGGCTTACGCGTGGTCGAAGTGCTAGGAGAGTTAAGCCATCCTATGCGGCATTGGATCTGAATTCTTTGACTTTATTATTCTTGGCGCCTATGTCATCGGGTGTTTCCTGAAGACAGATTTGACGGCACGGCCGAAAGAGGATGCTCGTTTGGCAATGGATGTCCAGAAGGCAAAAGAAGCAGGATTATCTAACGCGCTTTGTTGCCTTTTCTAATTAAAACTGCGCCTCGGCCCTCTGCGTAGTAAGACGAAAGGAACTCCGGGCCAGGGTGTTTCCACCTGCAATATTCGGCATAGGTAAATGTGCTGTTTTAAGAGTCACTGCTAAGTACAGGGCAGCTTCGGCCCATCTTTCTTGACGCTGAATTGCGTACATTTTCCCTCAAGTTGATGCTGGTTGGGACGTACGTATTTGATGAGGCTTTGAGCCGGAAGACAGTGGTTTGACCTAGCAAGTACTCCATCAGTCGACAAATGGCTTCTGCCCGTGGTGTTATGCCTTATTCCGGTTAAGTTGGTTGCAGCTGCATGAAGTTCTCTTGAACCATCAAACCTAAGGTTCAGGTTTTCGCTGTCCTTCCCATCTGATCTAGCGAGATTGTGCGAAATCCCCGTTGTGAAGGGACGGCCACGCCCTTCCCTTAAAAAGGCCGGCTCAGTCCAATCGGGACCGAAGCGCAGGTAGACGAGCACTCGCCAGGGCTAAAATTGCCAGCCGACTAGAAGCGCTCCGCGATTTGAGCTCTGATGAGTAAGTGGTTGTCCTTTCCTGCACAAGTAATACGTGACATATCGCACGCTATATGTAAGTCTGAGTCTGGTATAGTTTCGGGTCATACTATACTGGCTGCGCGACAATGGTCGCGCGGCTGTTATTCCGAAGGTATGCGCTGTTCTCCATGCTCACAATGGCCGTTCAATTCCACCAGAAGCTTACGCTGAAGCTCACGCTGAGACCCCTGACATAGTGCCACCACCCGATTGGGATGTAGAGGAGATCTCCAGGTTCCAGAATACAATCCGCAAATGGCGCATCCTTAAAAGCCGCTACAGACTGCGCGTTGACTTCGTCTTCGTTATAGGGGGCGACATCCCAACCTTCGACCACTCCTACGTCTATCAGGCTAGTATTTCCCATCTCGACGCCGCCTTCCTTTCCCCGGGCGTACATACGCTCAGTCTCTAGTGGAGAGTAGAGCCGTACGTATTTTCGCCCGACAACCTGGGCAAGGACGTTGTGGTACGGGTCATTATGTAGGGGCGTGATAGTGCCCGGCGGCCCGAACCACGCGTTGAGAAGGGGCTCATCAAGTTCCGGTTGATCTATGCTGGGGTCTGTTGGATGTGGAGGCGGTGATGTATAGCAGTAGTCCGGTATGACGATGTCGTTACGTAGGGCTGGAAGCTGGGTGAATAATGGGTGTTGAGCTAAATAGGCGACGGGTGTAGCAGCTATTGAGGGGGGATTCTGACTTTGGTCCGCAGCTTGGGGTTCGGCCGTGGTCCCGGATAACTTAGGGTCTATGTAGCTTTCCAACAACTCTCCGAACGTGATTAGCTTCTGTCCCCAGCCTTCATCGACATAGCTACGCCCGATCTCAATGGGCACGAGCCGCCGACCGCCAAAAGTCCGCGAGAGCAGATATGTCGGATCCTTCCAGGGGCGTGCGCTCAAAGAAGGCCATTCATCTATTGCGTGGCGTATCACAAGAGGTTCTGGGCCAAGCTTCTGGTCTCGAGGCCTATCCATATATGCCTGGAACTGTTCCAGGGGTAGAGCCTCGACCGTTCTGATAGGATGCTTCACAGGAGGTGTGAATGGCTCGTACATAGAGAAGGTCGTCCTGTGTTGTTTGTTTGTATTTAGACCTTGCCCATCAGAATTTCTAGACAGCTTGGTTCTCTTTGGTGGTGGATCTGAAAAGGCAATCCCGCCATCGCCCCTTGCATCCTCGACCCAGGCAAGATGGAGCAGCTCGAGGCTCCGGTCGATCCATCGTCTACCCCTGCGCTCGCCGGCGGCCCCGGAAAGTATAATAGCCAAATCCAAAGTTTTGATCAACTCGCCGAGCTCGTGTGAGTCTAGGCCATCAGGACTGCCTGGATCGCCTGGCGCACAAGAATATTCACCAACATATGGCGTATGCAGTATAGTAAAACAGAACTTCAAGATGCTGGCATCAGTGTACAGTTGCCTCCAGCATACCGGCAAATCCTTGAAAAGGAAGGCGTAGAACTTCGCATATGCGATAGAGGCGATGTCATCCAGTCTTTTCAGGATGAGCGCTCGCTCGTCCGGCGACAGTCGATCCGAGCACACATGTGCCGAATGTAATGACCTGTAGTAGTTGTGAACCTGCAGTGCTTGGCGCAACAGGAGATTGATCAGAGCCGCACCGCACCCGACCAACGACGAAGCTGCTGCGTCGCCATTCGGCGGTCCAGCCGAGAGAAGAGATGAGCACTCTTCGTGTATTTCCCATGCTGCGCTGGCGCAGAGGCTGTAGAGTTGCTTAGCGTGAGATGATGTCACCATTTTGTCAAGTGCTTCTTTGAGCATTGATCGCCAAATACCCCATGCCCGCTACATATATAGGAACTTGGTCGATCACATCGATGACTTTTGCCTAGGATGTTGCGGAGTGCTCCGGGTCTATGTTCGGGGGTCGGCTTTCAAGAGTTGCAGGCGGTCACCACTTACGTTATGTCAAATAGCTGATCCTCTATTACCTAATCTATTGGTGGGGTTGCGCTAAGTCTTGAGAACGCCCTCTGGTGCTAAGTACTTCAACTTCACAACCACTAAGCTCCAAAACAGTCGAAGGACAGGGAGAGTATATTACTGGGAAGCAAACATCGAAACTGAGCGTAACAACTGGGAATTCATGTCGAGGTAGTACTCACAGAACCCATATGCAACATCGTGTGCTTCGTGCGCCACTGGTAGTACCTCCAAGATGCTCACGGATCCCAGAAATTGAGAACCATAGTATGTCGGTCTGGCGGCCTGGTTAAGTATACAAGTAGACCACGAGGCATGCTCCGCCCAGTTAATATCCCTCTTTACACCACTACCTTGGGTTTTTCGTGTTATTGCACGATTAGATCCGAGTGATTTTTCGACGATGGTTTCCATATATCTCCAACCTCGACTGTGTTGTGGAGCTCTCCTTTTCTTTTAAGCGGAATAGGGACGAAGGGAAAAGAAGACACCATTCTGCCCATCTTAACGCGAAATATCGCAGAACTAGTGTACAGACAACTAAGGAGGAGTCCATTTGGCCATCTTTGGTGGGGATGTCGTTGGCTAAAGCAATCTTGAACAAGATGTAGTCTATTCCCTGAAGAACGGCCACTGCAAGCTTGGTATGGACCTTTTG